>CANUEZ040000040.1:4515000-4632500 GCA_948099385.1 Fasciola hepatica
CGTGGTTGAATTGCTGAAAAACTGGATGGTCTGATTCACATCTATATGATTTCAACAATTCTCAAGCATGCTCGAGCACTCAGTTGATACATTCAGTGTGTTTCTTAAGACGGCAGTGAAATAATGAACTCATAAAAGAGGAACATCATATCACCGTGTTCTCATCTGATCGGTTACTAAGTGGGTTTTCTTCGTCTGAGGATGGCAGGATGGCAGGATGCTAGAGTACACAAAAGTTCCGTCAAACAGAGTAGAATGTAGGATTTTTTTCAAACGTAATACATAAAAGGTGAACTTCCCAACCTTTACAAACACGAAGGCAATGAAGGTCGGCCATTTCTCTTTTTGTGTTAAGATTACACTCATTTATTCTACCAAAGAAGTTTTGTTTATATGTGCACATAGAGCAGATTAGACAACCTTGGGGTATTTATCATCCTTTAGAAGAGAGAGCAATTAACCTGCTTGCAAGCAACAGTCAACAGCCAAGTTGTTGTCTGACGAATGTTCGACTATTGCCGCGATCATTGGGATAAGATCGGCAAAACATCATCAGCAAGTCTAATGAGCAAGGAATCATTCCAAGTGGGAAAGTAGAAAAGAAAAGTGGTGACACGCAAATTGGAATGTACGACAGATGAAGCCCCATCACGATAGCGCGTGGATCATTGATCAGTAAAACAACGATCGGAGGTTGAACGTGAATGGCAGCAAAATGTAGATCTTTCTCCTCTTTGAGGCATTTGAAAGTGCCTTTGTAATCCGAGAAGAGAACCGTGATTGAGTTACTCTTCCCGTCTGATGGTGCACGAGTAAAATAAACACGCAAATCCATGGTCCCACCCGCTCCCACTTCTTTGCATACATGTGTCTCATATATATCTCACCGGAATTAACAGTTTATTCATCAGTCACTACCTAGTAATTGATAAGCAGGAGGTCCATATAAATTCGATGTGGGTTCTGCTTGTCCAGCATGCTGAGCTTTCCGATAAATATAGCAAAGTGTACGCCATTCCGCAATTTGCTCTGCCAAAGAGGGCTAGTAAACGCAAGCACACAACATCCCGACCCGAAAAACCTCGTGAGACTACAGATCCACTTGAAAACGTTTAGATAAAATGTCATTGTTGAATTATAATGACCACAGGTAAAACGACACCTGGCTAATGGCGATGATCGAGTGTATAAGGCGCGGCTTGAACTCCTCTCTTGATGGCCGTAGGTCAACTTCAGTCATGTACAGCATTTTACTGTCGTCCAGGTAGCAAGTACGTCTACTCCGTCGGCACTGTTCTTGGTTTTCTACAGGTATTGTGAAAATTTGAATGAAAAGTGGTTTCCCAAATTAATATATCATCGACATAATGTCTGACATCCTGATACAAACGTATTGTCATTTGGAAGAAAGTAAATTAAAAAGAAATCGCCATCCTAATCAAATGAGGGATTTTATAGGGCAAAACATTGTAACTGAAACGCTAACTATTCACGGCAATAACATTACTATTCCCGCTGGAGTCATAAACTGACGTATAGCCTGCCAACCGAGTATTCCCTCTAGAAGAACTTACAAAATGACAGGCTAGAAAAGTGTATTTTCCAGTTCAAGGCATTCTCTATCTCTCACAGTGTAGCAGATAATACTCCAGCAACTTGGATAGTAGAGATTCATTCTACCCCACATCAACGGGCGTATTGAGTTTCAGGACCTGAACACACTGTTATGAGTTCAGTTCTGAACTTCGTATTACGGAAATCCTTATTGTAAGCCTCGGGGTAGAACAAGGAAATTAAATCCAAATCCAAATCCAAATCGAATCACTATCAAATTGGAATTTCTTCTCTACTGCAATAAGTGACTAGCCCATTTGCGTGCATGATGCTGACTTCTGATCAGGCCAAAAGATTAGAAAGCTCACTTAGCTTCATTCTTCTTCGTAATGGGGTGATAGAATTTACTCAGAAATACTCTCACCGGATATATTTATTGTTCTTTGGGCGGTCTTTTTTCATCAGAACCCATGAAACACCTTTATCCAAATTCACTGTGTTAGATTTTGCCCACCACATGAATGAGACGAAAAAATGGTTGTTCCTTAACGGAAAGGTTCTGAACAAAATTATTCATATGAGAACCCGCAGAATGCGTTGTCATGATGTTATCAATCGTTTGTTCATTGACTAAATTAAAATTCCCTTTCATGACTGGACGTTTCTCCATCATCGCCAAAACAAACGAGACGTCTAACGGACCATCCCCATTTGACCTTGTTTTCATGGTCATACATCCCAAAACCGACAGTAGCTTTCTTCTTGTTAGCCCACCGTCAATTGCGACTTTTGCCAATAAACCACCAGATAATACAGCTTTTTCCACATGTGTTCATATTACATTTGCTTCTCTCTGCTAAATAGAAATGTAATCGATATTTTCGCAGTCGAGATCGCTCCTGGTACAAGCAGTATTTATGTCTCCTTCGTGCGAATCACGTGCAATGAATTCTGCTCTCCTGAATTTCGAAATTATTCGCATTCGACTGTTCATTCAATTTCACAAGTTTGGTATCAGCCGAATAATTATTCATGTTGACTAAAGTCATGCAATCTGAACTTCGCACAGAATACAAAAGAGCGAACGTGAACAGCATTCAGTTCTAGAAAGTTCCATATTTCAAACCTTTATTTGGTATCATATGAAAAAATTGCGAACGTAAAGCACATAACGAAAAGAATGGTTTCTCCTTTGAATTTTGGCAATACCTGTACCCAACTCTCGATCAAGGTAGCGCAATGCAACCGCCTCTCATTTCCCTCCTCATAGACATTACATGGCAGCGAAGCCTTGCGAATTTTGAATCATCGAGACACTGTTCACATCTGTCATGATTAAATTTTTATTCGAAAATGATGATATCGAACTACTAAAATAAGTAGATTTTGTCTAGCCAGGAAAATACTGAAAGTCCTTCAAATGCTGTTGTAATGTGATCGGTGAACAACTACAAATGTTCACGCTATGGTGCACTATAGACCCAATGGTTAGTCTGATATCACCCTAGCAACTTCACTCATACACATGTTCATATTAGAATGATCCCAAGTTAGGTAACTTTGATTTTAAACGTCGTTATGATAACATTCAATCACGAAAGATTCATAAATCTCAAAGGTCGTCTTCTCCCAGGTTTTATTCGTAGTTATTTACATATCCATCTTCAGTATGTGTGAACTTTACCCATTCTATCTATGGAAAAATTTTGCACGGAAAGGTACTGATTACTTACCGCAAGTAGCATATGGGTAGAATTGGGAATCACTGACCGGTATTATAGATTTGGTGATCAAGTGGTGGATTTCAACTTGTTTCAATCGAACTCTGAACCCTACCATTGCCGGTCAACTCTGATGGTAGAACACATCTTGCTTTTACCCGAATCTTTACAGAGTTGACCTGGTTGACTATTAGGCAAATTGGATTATCGAACCGTACGGGATGTGCCACTCCTAGTGAATTAACGGGGAAGATAAATAATTATAGTCACAACCCCTTTTTACCACCGGAAACTGTGAAACCACCTATGCCGATAGTCTACCATAACATCACAGTATTATTTGTAATGAGCGACGCGGATCAGGGCGAACAGTCGTGGAGACAGTCGGCCTGAAGTAAACCCGAATTAGACTCGGTGTTCGTATTTCATAGACAAACATTGAGCCGACTTCCAACACACCGTTCACCGGCAGCTCACACCCATGGCGGTAAAGAGCGCGCATTAGACAAAAGTCCATTGTCATCCTGGACATCGAGAGTCCCAGGGACAGACCACGATTAACGAAGAATTAAAGTCTTCGTGGGATTCATTCTGACTTGGTGATTCTTGTAGTTCCGATCCCACCACGTTCAAGTTTGGAAGGGGAATGAAGAGAGAAAGAATGAGAATAGGCAAGTGGTACTGATTACAGTGAGATTACATTCCGACCTGAGAACCGCGTTTGGCACCACACCTTTTATCTTCGTATGCCATCCAAGTGATTCATGTGGTCGGAATGCGTATTTTGGTTTGAACTAACGATGGGATATCAAAAACATCTGACAACAACAACGTGAAATCAAACCAGTCCAGACACCCATTTCACAGAACGAAAATTGTTCAAGAGCATACTCTAAATATAATTTGAACATTAAGACAAGGCTAAGTCTTCAAGTGGCCAAGCCACACTAGCTCATCCTCAATCTCGTCGAATTTGATTACTAATTGCAGTGCGTTCGAGAATCTAATCCATTCACAATATCCTGTTAATCAAAAGTATTCATCACCGCACCAGCCTACACGTTTATGATGATAATACTAATTATTTATTCACTTCATATATTAAATACACAAAGGTGTACAATATTTCTGCAAGATAGATTAGGTCAACTGGAATTTGTCAAAACGCGAACACCAACTGCCGACTGAGATATATGAACCAGGGATATAAAGCTTCACCAGCTTTCCTGTTGATCTTTCAATCCCTATCATGGAATAAAGAAGGATGGGTATGTAGACAGACAGGCTACTATGAGTTGCACCTCTTCCACCAAGACGTTTTTAGAGTCACGTGGATTCATTGGGAAATCCTACCGTGGATAGTCCAAACACGAACTAACCAGTCTGTGTCTTGTGCCATCACAGTTTGGTGGGGCTCTCAATGTTGTAGCCTACCTGTAAACTGTTGTCCTCAGTCTCCGGGACGGCCTTGGAGCCCGAGTGGTAGAATGTCTACAGTTTTAAAAGGAGGGTTGCCAACAGTACAACAAAACTTGTGATGGTGTTCTCACACGCGTTCATTCAGTGGTAGCATTCCCACTTTTAGTCATCTACCCTTGCAGAAATTCTAGCAATTACCCAAAAAAATCAATGGAATGACAGAAATTCAAGAGCAGTGTATGTGGAGACGGTTATTTATATTCATACCGTGAAATAAACCCTACTCTGTTTCGTCATCGCTGTCATCCACGGCCCGGTGCAGATTGCATAACTTTAAAAGTAACCAACAAAGCCCAAATCATATCCCCAATAAATTCCCCATAGACATCAAAATGTCCTTTGAACGTTCTATTCGTCCTATTGGGAAATGACTGACGAGGCCAGTTCAGTGATCGAAACCAGTACAGATGTTGTGTATTATTGTCATAGTGGTTGCGCATCATTGGATATTCATCTTTGTTATTCGCACCCGACCGACCGTGCCACGATATTTCAGGTTGTATAGAAAGTAGCCAGAAAGCAGGAAATCTTCGGTTCGATGCCGGTTTGGGGCGTCGGACTTTTGGATGCAAAACATACAAGTAGTTTGTTCTACAACCCACCTAATTCAAGAAATCTCGAGAAACATTTCACGCAAAACATCTACAATACTAGCAATCACACATTTCTGTGCGAAAAGCACAACTTGAATTCAACATATCTGACGCAATCGGGAAGAAGAAATGGACTACTCATTGTGAACTCAAGCACAAATCAACGGCTGAAAATCTAGGTATCCGTTAGAGCCGTTAGTATGGATAACCTGTTCTTGCTAACTATTCATTGCACCCCTCAGATGTTGCTCATCAAACTTGGAACAGTCACCATCAAATCATACGTATCCGGGTTTTACAGACCAAGTAGTCCCAAGCGGTCATAGTCCTTATCGCATAAATCAACAATGAACAGATTTCTGTCAATATAATTAGGCCACTTTTTTTACATTAGTTGGAATAGGTTTAGAGAGAACCAATCGCACTCTCTTTCTATCAATGCAAGTTATAGACAGTAGATCATTAAAGACAAAATGAATACGATTTTGTCTATGGATAGCTCGTTTCTAACTGATGCTAAGCATAATCCCATCAGGTGCATTTCCTGCTCTATTTGAGCACAATAATTGTGGTCCCCGTTAGATGTAAAGATGAGAAATTGTTAAAACGATCACATCTGTGTTTGCAGTTGTATTCGTGATTGTGACCACAATACATCTGTTTGAGATTGTGCATACCAAAGACAAGGGAAGCGAGATCTCCTGGATCAGACAGCCACAATGACGAGCCATCTTCAATGGATCAGTCACAATGCGTGTGTTCGTGTGTGTGTGTGAGAGAGAGAGAGAGGAAGGTAGATGAAGTTGGATACAACATGGCACTCATTTGTGTCAATGTTTCGACCGAGAGACCAAGTGCAGCTGCTTTTAGTCATTACGTATTACATTAATCGGACCAGAGGAATGACCGAACGAGTCATACGTCAATCAGTGTGTGCGTGATGCACCAATACGGATGACCCATCAGTGGCGCGGCTCGTGCTCGACATGATCCTGCTGTTTGTCATCAAACTTTCGCATGTGTCTTTTCCACTGGCAGACGTAGGAAGCCTGTGAGGAGATGCCATTCGATTGTCTGAATCCCCTGTGACAGGTGTACATGTCGAGGTTCTTCCAAAGGGTATCGTGACACACTGATTTGCATTTGACCGAATGAATAACTGACAAAAGCTTCTACACACATACACAACAAATTTGCCTTGACTGAACTGACCACAGTTGGTGAATGTGGCGAAGAATATCATCTCCCTTATCATCCAATTTATCATGATTATCGTGATTTGAACTTCTAATAATAGCATAATTATCGTTATGATTTTCATTGGTCACTCTCTGGCAGATCTCGCCCAAAGATCATAGCCTAATCGATTGGTAAACTTAATCCGAACATAGAACTTTTTAAACAGTAGTAATCTGATTACCCGAGTACATTGTTTTCAGACACGTTTGTGGAATCGATCATGTTAGGACACCAGAAGAAATATCGGCATATGATTGTAAAGTCCACTTCTTATTTGCATCATTATCCACGTGCACTTCGCTTAATGGGAGTTGGCCGAATCTCTCCCAATATACTGCATCACAGTTCAGTTCAGTTCCGTTCTTTCAACTAGCAACTTTGGACTTTTGCAGTCTGGTTTTGGTTGCCACTGTAACACGGTAACGAATGCGCCAAAGACACAACGAAAACGACGACGACAACGATAACAACGACGACTGTACAGGTGATTCAACACGAACACGGACACGCAGGGCTGCCGGATGTGCTGGATGCAGCCCTCTTCCGTGGGGGTTGCATGTGCACGATCTGTGAAGGCATTGAAATAGTGAAAACCTGATAGGTCGAAGCCCGGTAAGTGTATAAGCAGGTACCAACAGTTACATCAGAAAGAGTATGGGAATGGCAGTCTCTGCCAATGCATTACACCACCTCGCAGCATCATCGAGTTAAGGGTCAGAAGAATATAGGTGGAAAACTGGAAAAGAGCTGTAAACAAAATCATGGAAAACAATCAGGAAGACGAGGAAAGAGCCTGAATGCAGCTAAGCTGCGAACTTCGATCCTTAACCATTTCATTCAATGTCACCAACCATCAAATGGACGGGTCTCGGGGTCCCCAACCTGGATGTCTCACAAGTCCTACTTGGCTAAGTCTACTTGTTACGGATTTCACACCTTTTAGGTATGTTCTGAACCGACCACCACAACCTATCCTCCAATCATTACCTGCCTCGGAGAACAGCGCACGCAGAGGAAATCTGTCGGTGGGCATGCATAAGACATGTGTCAGTCACCTTAACCTGCTTAGATTGTTGTTGTGCTTTTTCAAATTGTACACGCGCAACCCCTCCACGGAAGATCATTGATCTTTGCATGTTGTATTGAATACACATCGATGCTTAAACACCGATTGTCATCTACCAATATGATTCATAATAGAGAATACAATCGATATATACACGAAAGAATTTAGGATAATAGAAGCTTGAAATATATTTATTCCACATGCTGTGTATATTTAGAAGAGTGGTTGTGTATAGTTTGATGTTTGTTGTGCCTGTGCGGACAATCGATCAATATTCCTCTCATGAATGGACAGATGCCCGCTTTGCCTCGATCTCTAATCACAATTCATCGATAGCTTACTCGCCGGCCACGACCGGGTTTCGTGTTTTCGTCCGTACAAACAAACGTAGTATCACCATTATTTGTTCTGCTTCTAACTACGGACACAACAACACAATATACATCTTCGTTATTGGTACCCGACTGGCAGTATCCTGATAGTTTATCGATAAGCGCTAAGTGGAAGGTTACTGACTTGATTTCGGCTCAAAAGGTGAACCTTTGGTTGCTAAAAATGCAAATGAATTTTTCCATCATCCTTGAGACTCAGGCTCCTCATGGCAATAGTAAATTTTCGCAAATGAATATTTTTACTGACACAACCATAATGTAAGCGTATTGTTGGCAAAATTCATTCATTTTAGTGACTATGTATTTATAGGATATATTGTTGGCACAAGGAGGCTGAATCTTGGGTAAAGGAAAATCCACTTTCATTTTCCACATCGAAAAGTCGATAGCCGAGAGCCACAAACGAACCGATGACATTCCGCTTACCGGGTAGATGCTCTACGAACAAGGCTATCGCGGTACGGACGGCCTAGTGTGAATAGCACAAGTGAACAGTCGTTGATTCGCGAACCACCACAGCAACTGTCCTGGTTTTATTCACTGGACTAGTTTCGTCGGTCACTTCCCAATGGGATGAACAGCATATGGCTCATTGTGATCAAATAGACACTGAAAATGTATTGTTGACGCAAAGAGTCTGAATCTTATTTAGTGGAAAATCCACTTGCACTTTTTCATATCGAACAGTCGAAAGCCAAGAGCCACGACGTCGAAGACACGCGGGAGATTAACCTACAATTTGCACTTGTCACAGCTTCCTCCAATTCGAAATTTTCCACCTCAAGAGCTTGTCCAATGAACTCGTTTATACGAAAGTGGGCTGTCAGTTGCTCTGATTAAATCTGAAGTTCTTATTTCCAAAATCTATTGTCCCTCTGAAATCACCTGGAGCGAAGGCTGTCGATCGATTAAAGGCAAACAGAGGTACAGATTCTTGTTGACGAAAAGGATCTCCCCCGCGTGTAAACGGTCACTTCCACCTACTCATTCACACCCTCGAAATTGAGCATTATATATATATATATATATATATATATATATATATATTCAGTAAATCAACTAGTCTATTGATCAACAAATCATTGATTCAGTTATGAGATTATGTGAAGAATGTTCAACTGAGTGATTCCCTAAATTGCCCATGCCCCAAACTACACACATAACGGGGATTTTGTTTGTCCTCGAATAGGGCAAGTGCAAATTCAGCACACAATTTCTATTCAGATGTCTTTCACGAGAATATGCGCCCAAACAGTATTAGTAATAAAACAGTAGCATGATGAATACAATGGATACATTGTCCCCAACTGATTTCCTATTGAGGTCACCCTTCCCTATTCGCCTAGACCACCCGTAGAATGGATCCTGATCGGGTCATCGCCTGTTCCGGACCGGATTTGTTTTCACAACACATTGTACCCCTTGTCATTTGGGGATAATGGTAAAGCGAGGTCTACGAAAACATTCCAACAATTGGGTAGAGTTATTGCTGTCGTTGCTGTTAGTTTGGTTTTTGTCTTTATTGTTCACTTTGGTGACGACCACGTAGATATTGATGATGAAGACGATGACGATGATGACGACCATGATGATGATGATGATGATGATTTTGATGTTGCAGATGATTCGAGTGGAGGAACAGCTGTTGCCGCTTAACCCGAAACATTTCGGTCACTTACGAAAACGTTACATATTCCGCGGGCGTGCCACTCACCAGGATAACCGGGGTTCATTGTTATGATTATCTGAGGACTCGACTGGTATAAGGCTTTGCGTATATAGGATTGTTTATCCAAACAACGGAACGGTCAGTCTGTGGACGACAGTGCCCACATCTGGACCCAAATGGCAGGTGAACGATCCAAGGGAACGAGTGGAAAGAGTCAATCCATCGAATTACTGGTGCCCAATTGTTGGAGAAGACGAATAATGAAGAAGCACACTTGTGGTGATCATTTGACCAATTTGTGAGCAGCGGTTATCTTCTTCGGATCGAAAATGTTGTCCACAAATTCCGAATCCCATAATTCTGGAGGTTTCCGTCCCACAGAAAGCACCATAAAATTCCAAATTGCCAAATATGAAAAGACTTCATTATTTTTTAAATGAGAACGTCTGGTATATGCCAAATGTGACTGATCAAGAATGGATTGATACACATAATTTCCATAATGAACTAGCTGTAAACAGTCCGTTGGCTTGCTACCAGTTCGAAAATAGCTTCCAACGGAAAAGTGCATGTTCACAGGAAAATTACTCACATCCCCGGGGCTTTGAATAGTCGCGTGAAATAGTTCTACCGAGTCTTGGATGGACGATATCCAAACAGAACACGAGGATATTGTCCTTGATTAGGAATTCTAGCATTATGGGGCATAGAAGATTGTCACGAGGTCTCGTTCCTTATGCTTCATGAAAGAGAGCCGATCAGGTCGTTCGATTGAACCACGTGGAAATAAATCGTTTTCAATCATCAGTCTACAGTGGTTTTGTGTATGAGAAAGAAAAACCATTCATAGAGATGAACTCTTGACCAGGAATCAAGAAGTGGGCAACTGTGCATAAAAAAATGAAGATAGTTTGGATTACGTCATCTATGCATGAAAAATCTTGGCACAGGTTGTGTGTGAGTACTAAAACTGTCAACCATATTGGTTCGGATGAATTGTGAACGCGTAATTAGACTGCATATATATCTTGTGGTGTTCAGCGTGGTATTCATTTATCATGAGTACTGTTTTGTAGACTAATAAAACTTTCACATGCCTTGACAACCGAATATATTTCACGATAGAGGGAGGCCGAACAAGTAAGCGTTGACACAATATAAATCTGTGAAATATAGCCAATATAATATAATGTGACTAACAGTCACACACCCCAGGTTCGAGTAGCAGTTAAATGAATCATTTGATGAACAATTAAATAAATATTCTCCTACTTCCTACATTTATTATTCAACGCCACATAACATTTCTGGAAAGGACAGTGGCTAATCAATCGATGCTAAAGGTGGAGATGACCGGCCGTGTTGGGGATCGAAACCTGGTCGTAAATGTCCAGAGCCCACGATGACGAACGTTTGCCACGGACCTTTCAAGTCTTCTACAACCCCATCTGAATCAGTTCTCTGGACTTAAATTTCCAAGTTCTCAAAAAAGCACACCACCTTTCATGCTTTCGTGATTTCATAACACAACCAATACAGTCTGATTTGTCGTAGTCGACAGGCATAAAGTTTGAATGATATTCTAGAGTTGGATGGGCAGGCTGGCAAGGAAATGGTTGAAGCAAAATTATCTCCATTGGACTGGTCCTGAAAAACATATTTTGTCAGAAATGCACTTCGTGAGTACCGTGGAAAACGAGAATTTTGTACAGGGTCAGAAGATCAATTTCTTCAGTATCACGAAACAAATCTTTCACACGGATACCGTTAATTTCGACGGGGTGAGAAAAGTTCACTGAGATTCTTCCATCCGAATGGCCACATGATCATGGCTTAGCATCGACAAAACCAGACACGGCGATATGATAGCTAATTAATTTCAGAATAGGCAAACATTTTTTTACGTTAGTCTTGACGACAGAAGTTATGTTTATGGAATTGAGTGTCCATCTAAGCCCAACTAAACTGCTAAACTGCACACACTCATGTCTGTCTCTGATCAAATGTAATACGAAAAGCTCACTAAATAAGGTGATGTGTTCCCTAGACTACTTAATTTGATTCTGAGGATGTAGATGTTTGTGATAATGATATGACTGCCTTGGAGCAGAGATTCAAACTGATGGCCAGTTATCTAACCTCATGAACATCGGTTCGCGATCTATTCCCTTTCTTGTCCACTAAAATAGTTCGGTTCGTCGTTACAGCTGAATAAAATTAAAGATAGGTTGTTGAATATCAACAAATTAGTAAAAGCCAATTACAGCTAAAAATATTGGTCTTTCTTTTTCATTCTCGTTTGCGGAAAAGGTGACAATGATAATAACAATAGCTAGTTAATTAATTATGGTAGTAAATCTGATCGTCCGACCCACTAGCACGGCATTGATTTCCAATCAGATGACGTTATTCAGTCTGCATTTACTTTTTTTCATAATGTAATAATGATGCCATATTTAGGAAGGGGCCACAATCGATCAGGTGCTGTTTGGTGGGGAATGGCTCCCTCCGTTTCCACTATTCGAACTCGGGGAAATAAGGTCGACGACAGAACCCCTGAAAACAGAAAGACAGCCCAGACTGAGTGCTTTAAATCAAGTAGTCACTCGAGTCAACTCAACAAGAATGGTGCCTAAAAGAACATTCAAATCGTCAGGGCCAATTAGACGGAGAGTACAAATATAGCGTGAGCATTGGTACTGGTGGAGTGAAGTTGTAAAAACAGGCTAGTTGAGCGGTCGAACGTACTTTCTCATTTCCAAATTTATGACCTGGTTAATAATATGACCAAGTTTCCCTCTCGGCCTTTTTACACTGCCATCATTGAATTAATGGCAAGGGAGTAGCACTGACAAATCATTTTGTCATACTTTGAAGCGAATGAAGCCGATGGAAATTGTTTTACTTTCAGAGGGAGCTCAGTTTTGAGGTTGAAATCAAACACTTATCATGCCGTTGTACAAGCTAACTCTGGTACAGACCTACTGCTACTGTGATACCGAATGGATGCACATCATCTATTTCATCTAGCCTTTTGACAGAATATGCTCACTTTTCATCTTTCAATCGGTAAGGACTAGACAAAGCAACGACTACATCTTTTCTCCTTAAGATGAGTCCCACATCTTAGCAGATCTAATACCCATTGCTTTGCCATTTCCTGATGCAGTCATTCTCGACCATCTATTTTTCAGGGTACCGTTTGTATTTTTTGTAACGTGTTTCAGTAATGATCACGCTTGATATTTACAATGAAAATTCGTTCTCTATGCACATAATCCATTTTTAAATCTATAACCCATTTATTTTCAAGTGGCTTCACGCCGTATGACGACACGACCGTCCGATGAAACAACCGCTGATATGATCATGAAGCATTCTTAACATGAAATCGCATCAGGTGTGTTTTGTCACTTGTATTGGCTGCTTGCATCTCAGTTCCACATTGCTATCATCTTTTGTGCTTCATTTTTTCTCTACTGCGTGTTTGTCAGTGGTTGGGTACAAAACCGAGACACGTGTTGTGTTTCGATTTGGAGTAATAAAAATGATTTGCGGAAATTTTACTTATTGACAATAGGTCGCAATTTGAAAGCAATTACATACCTCTGTTTGCACGGAAACCAAGAAGTACAATTTACTAGCTCTTCCCGTACCCATGGTCTTACTACATCTGGGAGCTGAAGCTCGTGTTTTCAGTGCTCAGTTGTCCACATCTGCCGAGCCGAGGTTGTGTGTGATAAAGGAGCGCTTCGTCAAGCAATATCGTCATCCTACTCTCGACGCCAACTTATCCGGGAAACGGTTACGTGCCGAAGCTCGCCTATTGTTGCATTGTCGCAAGCTTGGTATTGACGTGCCACCGGTTCTGCTCGTTGATATCCCTAACCGTCGACTTTGGTTCGGTCATGTTGGTCCGGATGCACTAACCCTGAATGGCTGGTTCTGATCTCTTGCGGCCACTTGTCCACCTCAGGCATCTGTTAGTTGTCACGGTAACCAAAATGATTCATCCGTATTTCAATTGGTTGGTGCTCGTCTGACACGACTGACGGTGGCTCTAGGAGGTCTCCTGGCTCGATTACATGCAAACCACGTGATCCATGGTGATTTGACTATGGCCAACATATTGGTCCGTAAGGTAGGCGTTATATGGCAATTATCATTCACGTGTCACAATGAGTCTACTTTTTTCAGCCATGGCCGTCATTTCGAAGTGAAGCAGTCGCACCGTGAGCGAATATAATGGCAAAGAAATACATACTGCACAAAAATTGAATGGTATTTTCACCGTTATCTCTCTTGATGAACAACTAGTTTGGGTATGTGACACAAAACCATTGTGAAAATTCTGCATAAAATTTGCCTCACTTCTACGAGAAAGCAGCTTAAGTGTTCTATTTTGTCATTTCGGAACTATTTCGTCCAACGGCATCACTTTCATATGGCATTCTAATTTGGGCTTGCAACTGCTAAATTCATATGCGAAAAGTCCATACTTGTCGGTAATGTTAGCATTATTTTACAGTTGGAGACGGTAAAGAAATGCTTCACTGGCCGCTGCACCGCTCGCCCATAACAAACGAATGAAACTTGTTCAGCTGGATTTTTGCCCTGGAGAATGACCAGCAAAAAATTGTCCCTTTGGTCAGTTGCACCGAGTTTGCCAGTGTGCAGCAGCAATTGTCGAATTTTGGCAAAGCAAAGTTTATTTCTCAGTGTGAGTGAAATGTTCGGTTCGATTCTACGAGTGCTTCAGATCGGCGCACGCTCCTCTCAGGGTGCTACCATCATTTGTCATGATGTTTAGGTTGGTGAATTGATCGGATTTGATCAGTTCCTCAGTCTATGATATTTTGGCTTCCCGTAATGCAATTGATTGGGAATCCAATGAACTTTCAAATTTATCCCACGTAACCCTAAGTGGAGCCACCAATCGCAAACGCGTGATTGGTTCGAAAACGATCATTCGTGCCACTCGTCCCACGAAATCTCCACACCTTCAGGATCCACAGTCGCAGTGTTGAGTTGAATTTTCACCGATAAGTTCTACAATCTGTGGAGTGGGGTGGGGTAGATTTTTGTCCACTGTTCAAACACTGCAGTTACTGTGATATGTATGGCAAGTACGATCGATCGTTTGCTTTTCTAAGGTGCAGAATAGACCCCATGACTGATGGATAAAAGTTTAGAGACAGATCAAAATGACGGCATTTGGAAGATGAGTAGTGATAGCTAGTCCATGGAATGAGAAATGGCATAATAACCCAGAATATTGGGCTTGGTCATGTGATTCGTGATTCCTTGTTGGTGGGATTGTCCAACAGACTCACCTACTCAGTTGTTAGATGAGCTAGGAAATATTGCCGTGTTTCACGACCACTGGTGTTCTCGTATTCACCCACCTTATCCATCTGATTAATGCTGATGTTTGTTGTGCGTTTCTACTCACTATTTGTTTTTTAATCAACATATACATATTCACACACATACATTCATACGTATTCACTTACGAAACATATTTGTCAAATCAAATCAAATCAAGTAAATGCTGCAAGCCTCTCGAGAGGTGAATATTCGACTGTCACATAACCACATAAAGTATTGTGAGTGATCAAACATAAGAAAAATTCAAGGAAGTATGGACTTTAACTCGGAAGTAGTTTGATTAGGCTTTTTAAGGAATTGCACAAAATAGGGGATAACAGAACATTTGTAAATTTTGTTTGCGAACAGAAATGTGTTGGTAACTTGTCCCAGTGGAAGAACCTGAGACGCATTTGGTGTGATCGCTGTGATGTGGTTGATCTGTGCCAGCTAATAGTTTTCCAGATAGTTTGTGGCAAACATTATAATGTTTTGTTAACAAATACTGAGAAAGGTGCACCGCCGGTATGCCGCTACATCTGGCAATATGGTTGAGTGATCCAAGGATAAGTTTAAAATCCTTTGCAAACAGTCTGCAAAAGACCACAAGGAATCCATAAAGCCAAAATGGTTGGATACAGGCACACACAAAATTAAGCGGAGTGTTATGAAGAATGTTTTAGGACGTAGCACACAAAAGTTTGGCTTCATAACCTTTACAAAATGGTTGAAATATGGTCATACAATAACAGGTTCCGTGTTAAGATGAAGCCAATGTAGTTTACCGACAATGTCATTTCGGTCCACATGTACAGGTGGAGTAGATTCTACAATTTTTTTGTACCCATCACCTTTTAGAAGAGAGAAAACAAATCGGCACATTTGGAAGGATTAACAGTCAGACTGTGGTTTGAAGACCACTCAGCTATACTCGAAACACCTTGCTACAGAATAAGAAAAGCAGAATCATCTGGGTAGGATTTACCAAATGCTACATCATCAGCATATTTAGTAACCGATGAGTAGTCGAGAGTGGTTGTTGTAGATAGGTACGTAGAAGAGAAAAGTATGATGAAATAACACCTTGTAGAACACCCAACACTGAAGTTGTGGCGAAAGAAACCCAGCTTCGGTACCTTGTAGACTGTTGGAGTTTAGGGAACTTTTCAAATAATGACGCAGTGGTGGAAGTAGTGGAGTAAATTCCCTCTTCTAACACAACCGAAAGCGTCACGGTGAACTAAAAAGAGGATTCTGACAGCTTTGCTTCTCTAGTCTAGGGATCACAGAATGTAATGAAACAAATAGACAAGGGCATCCACAGTGGGGTATGAACGGCGATAGGCAAACTGGTTGGGATCAAATGAGTTCAGTTATGGTGTCATCCTATGCAGTAGAACACTCTCGAACATCTTTAGAACAACAGAGGTGCAAGTTATAGGCCGGAACCTGGAGGTGCCCTTCTTTGGTATGGATGTAAATGAAGCCACTTTCTAACAGTCGGGGATGTTTCTCTGGCGCAGGCATGAGATGAATAACACGGATGAAACTGCGGATAAGGTTGATGCACATTCTTTCAGTACTATGGGAGATAAGCCATCAGACCCACTAGATTCCTTTGAGTTCGTTTGGAACAACTCTCCTGTAAACGTCCATGCAGTCCGAAGTAAATGTGGGTCCGTCCTGCAGAAGTGTCTTTAGCACCTTCGTTGGAAATTGGACAGGTGACTTTATTAAAATTCTGTTTGAGCAATTTTTCATTCACCCTTGGCATGCAGCCAGTTGATGAAACCTCGAGCAGGTGTTTAGCGTGTTCCACGGTTCTCGACAACTTTTGTTGCCTAGCATTGTTTGAGTACACATCACGCTGAGTCTACTTAACTCTGCCATAGTTTGTTTTGTCACGATTACGTAGTCCATGGACTTATGCATATGCACCTTCCTTCCTTCCTTCTATCCTTTGGCGTAATTGTTTAAGGCTGAGGAAGGAAGACTGATCGCTTCGAATGTGAATGATCTACCATGGACAACATTCGTCGTGGCATAACCTTAAATGGCCACTCAGGTGATCACAGTATGTCGACGGATCTGAGTGCGAGATTATACCCAAGTCAGACCGTGGAATCATTCCTCGGAGTCTCACAAGGGCATCAAAGTCACATTTCCGTCTCCTGTGTTTATGATCAAGACACTGTATGAACAGTTTGTGGTCGGCTTTTTCACAGATCGTAGGAGCAACTTAAACAATTGCGTAATCAGAAGTCTCAATAAGCGAGCGACACTTTATGTGAAACAGATTTTTAATGTCCACAAAATTAGATGTAATTTGCATTCACTCTGATGTGAACTTTCACTGTGTTTAGTCAATCTGACGCGGCTTAAGAGCTGACATCGAATCTGTTGCAATTTCCGTACAATATGCCCAATGATACATTAATATCTTCCATGAGATTTGTGGTGAATGTGTCGGAGAAGTGCTCGAACTCATTAACCGGACACGAAGTAGAGATATGCATATTTGGAAGAATGACAGATCGGTGGTTACTCAGAAATTTAAGCTTACATTGGTGCACAGATGTACTGATATGGAAGATGGAGTGTAAAAATAGTTCTTACATCAACCTTCTTTAATGTATGTGATGACACCACCACCTCGCTTGCCATATGGGACACGACGATCGGTGCAACAACCAGTGAAGCCCTCTCTTTGGATAGTATTGCTATCAATGCAATCGTGAAGTAAGATTTCTTGGAACAGAAAGGCTCCGAGCTGTACGCATTTCCGACAGTGGGAAAGTTCATTCAACTCTGTTATGTTCCCAATAAAGGAACGAAAGTTGCTGCTTTCGAAATTCTGTTGCCCTGTTCATTAGATACATGTGTTGTTCATCATCCTAGAGAGGAAGTAGTCCACACATTATCTTTCTCGAGTGGAATAGCAGGAAACTAAATATTTTGTTGAATAATTCGTAAGACATTACTAACGCACCCGTCATCAGTGAAAGCCATATTCACCAGTCCGTAGGAGCAATAAAAATGTCGAAATTTGAAACTTACAACTGTGATGTTCATAGTAAGCAATTTACAGTTGAATGCCGTATAAAGTACGAATAAGTTGGTCATATCAATGGTTTTAAATATTTGTGTTCGTTGTAGCTCAGGTTGTTGGTTGCCATGATGGTCTAGTCGCTGAGCTTGGTGTTTAGATCGCAAAATATTCATCACCAGTCGATCGAAACATCATGCCAAGTTGGCGATAAATATGATATGTGTTCCCCTTTTTGTTTGGCCTTCTTTCGGATATACATTGACTGAGTACATCCCACGAAACCGATACATATTCGGCTCAATCCCTAACCCACAAAAGTGACTGGCGAGCAGAAGCCCAAAATGTAAAGATGTCGGTTAAATGAAATGCAGCATATCCCCTTGGAGTGAACACAAATCTCTACAATATACTTTGTTATTCTTCATTTATTTCCTTTTTATTGTGCTATAGGGATACAGTATTTCAGTTCGCGGGTCTCAGTCCAAATGGAGGCTGACCGCTATGGAAGGTGACCAGTGACAGATGTAGAGGCAGAGGTAGGATTCGAACTCGGGAGCCAAGGATTAAAGTTCACCAAGATAATCGTTTGATCTCCACCTGAATGCGTAGGAGAATTGTGTATATTATTTCAACAGAAAGCCCCATTCCTATGTTTTATATACTCTCTGATTAGTTGGTTCGTCTCCAAATCACTATTATAACAGCCCTTATTATTCAAAGCAACAACACTTGTTACTTCTGTGTGAACTCAATCTTTCCGACTTACTGTTAAACGTACTTTGTATTATTCTCGTGATCTTTGATGAACCGTAAAACGGATTTCATGAGCCATCAGAATAAACACTCCTAGTCAGTAAACATCAGGTATTCTTATTCAGATACAGGTCTATAATGATCATTCATATGCTTCTGCGCAATTTTCCATAACATCTGTTTCATTCGTCTTACGAATGTGCACAGGGGCGCAATTCCGACGGTGGTTGAACAACCATCATCATGGATTTTATACCACTTCATCCCAGGTGCGATTCCTGTCATCGCCAATCGCCTACTCATTTGGCATCTTTTTAATGGCCGCAGCTTTTATCCTGAAATAGTGTACATTGCTGAAAAGTAAATAAAATACGAAGGAGAATATTGTGAAAAGCTCTACTCCGGGACTATTAGTTGGTTTCAGACTTTGCCTACTAGACAAAATTCAGTAGCTAAACTTGAAATTCGTACGTTCCATGGTAAAGTGAGGATCACTGAACACACGTTGAAAGTCCCGCGGTCCTTAATACTAGCTGTTTTGAGCTTCGTACAATTTCACCCTAAGTCCAGAAGCAGGTTATCGAAGAAACCGTTACTGAGGCCTACAAGACTACTGACACTGAAAAATCACTGGTAAACCACTCGACTCACAGGGGGAACCTTCAAATTCTTCCATGCTGTACGTTACGTCTCCAAGTATTCTTTATCCGGTCTTGTTTTCGTTTTTACTCAACAGCTGCTGGTTGGGGAAAGTAGTGTTTGTACAATCATGCTAACATCCAAGTCCCATTGCACTGGATTTATGATACCTCTGGAATTAACATTTGATTGGCGGCAAACATCTTTTGGAAGACCGGTTAAGAATAAAGTGAAACGAATTTTCGGGAGGCTGAACAACAACACTTGGATAAATTTCGCTTGATTGTTGTTTGCTTTACGCAAACAAGCATTGTCAAAGTTTTTTGTACTAATCCTAGTCACTTTCTGTGAACCTTCTTTAACGGGAAATATTTCAGAAGTGACTGGCTTTGTGCGAATACACGAAAACAAATTGTTGGGGCTATTCTTATACAAGGAAGCTCGTTTCACTCATATATTGATGAAAAAGTAGTCAAAATTGATGGTTTCGTACTATTTTGTTCTGATCGTCCAGTCCTCTATTGAAAACGTGGTGGTGGTTTCATAACATTACGTATTTGAAAAGCTTATTTGCCTAGAATATCCCAGCTGATCAATGTCCTGGATCCCAGCCAGTTTGCATATCGGAGGTCCCGCTCGGTACTCGATGCTCTAACGCCACTCATCCACTTTAGTTTTTCCTTATCAAACCACAAAATTTAGACAGTCAGAGTGTGTTTCATTTTGACTATAGTGATAAATCTAACTGTGTAAACAGGTCGAAACTACTCCAGGTTCTTAAGGACTGCGGAGTCAGTACATCTCATATACATTTGCTGTCTACCCACTCTTACACTTGCCGACAGTTCGCCCGATTTATTGGCCAAACCTCTGCAAAGCTTCTTTCTACAACAGAACTTTTACGAGAGACCATTCTGTCACTCTTCCTTTCTTCTAACTATATCTCTTCAATGTCTATATACGATGACAGTCTGCTCGTCAACTATGCTGATGACGTAATCTGTGGTATGTCCCACTCTTTTAGCTCTCATCAAACTCTCTTGCAGCAAAGGATCACTGAACTCACTAATTAGTCCTCTGGTCTTAATCTAAAATTGAACCCTTCCAAGTGCTCCGGTATCTCATTTTGTCTTCACAAAAGTACCAAATATTCCGATCTTCTTGCATCCAATCCCGAACTACTCATAAGCGGCATGCTCACTGCTAGAACATAATCTACCAAATATCTCACAGTCGCTATCAGCCGTGATCCTTCCCGGTCCCATCATGTCACATCAGTTTGTTTTCAAAAATTAGATGTTTACCGATTCACGTGCTACGTCTGAGGTGCTTCTCTACTTCACTCCATTTATTCAAAAGTTTATTATTCGAATATATCTTACCACTTTGGCTCATACCTCTCGCATTATCTTTCCTGGTTTGCTCGTTAAAGGCTTTAAACTTATTACCAGATCAATCAAACATCTTCCACTTTGCAGTGTGATCTCCTATGGTCAGTTCTGTCAACATATAGAATTCCAACACCAACATGCTTGCCAAAAGTTTGCTCAAAAGATACTGGATGACCAATCACATCCTGTTTATTCTGATCTTATTAAACGTGATTCGACATCCTCAACCAAGTCGAGCTACAAACACTTGTTTGCCCGGACCACTATTTACAAATCATCAACGATTTCCTATCATACCAGATTCCTCATCAACCCTAACACAGTCATAAACAAACTGAGAACCCACTGAGCTGAGTAGTCTAGTTCGATCTCGAAACACAAATACCAACAGTAATTAGCCCAACCAAAACATATTATCAAACAGCTTTGCTTCTGAGAACGATCAAGGGCAGATTTTCTGACAAGGGGAGTGGCCGCAATGCAAACAGCAGGTTTACCACGTTACTCCCATTACCTAACAGTCATAATAAGAATTTGTGCCTAAACGAATGAGTGGTATTCTCGTGAAATATTGAGGTTTCTCATAAGTCATGTGAATATGACATACTTCGATTTATCAGCCTGTACATGGTTACCTTCACTCTGTGACAGGGAACGCTAGCTGAATGCTGCCAAGTATTCCTTTTTCACTTCCATAATTTATTATACAGCAAAGTTAAACACTTCTGGGTCACGGTAATTGGAAAGGTGCAAGATAGGGAAAGGACTGGAGGTGGCGTGAAACGAACCGGGGTTGCAAATGTCCCAATTCCACGGTAATAACCACTTGATCACCATCAGCCACGACAAAGGATGGCAGTTTAAGAAACGACTCATAAACACTGGACCTACAGCTGAAAACCATGAAAGCACTGTACAATCTGCTTCATTCGGTAAGTTAGGTTTCGTTGGTTCATATGTCCGCTGAGTTTCCTCATGAACTCGGTCTGGGAGTGTCTTCACTATCATAAGTCACACATAGTTACTACTATCTGGCTATCCGAGGTGGTTCTCGGTGGCTTGCGCAGACAATTGAACGGATTTGCACTGTTGGCAACTCTTAACAATTGTACTTGTGCGTCCATGGTTCTCAACGAAGATCAATTACGTGATAATGCGGCATGATAAGTAATTAAACCAACAAATCACGCTTTCTACTTCTTCAAATGATAGTCTGTGCTTTGTAGTTCCAGCCATCCCACCCCTCCCCCTTATCAAGTTCTTCAATGAAGTTCACATCAAGAGATCCCCAGAGATATCGAGTTCAAACTGTTCGTCCCATCCCAGTTTTTCTCAATCCAGTAAAGTATCGTGAACTGGTTGTGAGTCGTGGACTCGTTTCTACTACGCAGTCCTCCTCTCACTGATACACATCAATTCAAGGTGCTCTAGACAGCTTAGGAAACGAATATTATTTTTATGCTATCTAGGCAGCTTATCCGGACCCATCTGAGAATGAATCACGATGCTTCGTGTCCACTGTCCAACTTCGCAACCCGTATGATCGGTATTACGGACACCGACAAACACACACAGTCGGTTGTCACCCCGTCTAATCAGTCAGTGAAAATGTGTCTCTTGTTGAGAAGACGCTGATAATGTGGGTTATCTGATTTTGTTCATCGGGAGTTGGCAACACCACAGTTCTCTCTCTCTCTCATCAGCTCCGCCTCCCGTTCTTCCGTACGACTCTCTATGTAGTCAACTTGATCACCTTCGAATAAGCAGGACACGGCTCAAATTGATGTTGTCATCATTCGACAGTGCGGTTTGTGCCATCGGGATTGGCACACCAGCGCGGTAGTTACCACGGCAAATCTGTTCACACCGTCAATTCACGTGGGAAATCTGGGCCAAGTTTAGATGAGAGAGAGAGTGTGTGTGTGTGCGTGGGTGTGTGTGTTTGCGGGTGAAATCAAAGGGGAAGAACCGATTTTAGGTTTGGTGGTACAAGGATACGGAGCAGGTGAGTGGGTGGGGGGGCGGAGTGACGTGTTCAGACTACCTGCTAGTTCGTCACATGGAAAAATCCGTTGAGACCAATTAAGATGAAATCGATGTGGGCATAGTCACTGACTCGTATGGAATGTTGGTGGAGAGGCAGCCAGGTTACGTAATCGCCAGCACCACTCAAACCTCGGCAACTATAAACAGATGAAAATTATTTGTGGTTTTTTTTGTGCACGCCGACATCCGGCAGAAGGAATTCACACGTTCGCGCATGCATTGACACACACACACACACGCACACAAACTGGTCCATAGACTGCCCGCATCAGAATGAATACTCTCGTTCAGCCGGATTATAGCGCCTTACAATGATCAGGTCGTAAACCTATTCGATCAAATCAACCTGATCCAAAGTTCAATAAAGAGATGGAAATATACAATCACCAGATCAAACGGACACTGAATTCACAATTGAAGCCATCGAAACACCATAGTAAAGCTATTTGATCCTTGTTCGAAATCGACAGAAGAGCATTTTCACCGAGTACCAATATTCGTACTCGAGTTCAACGTGCGTGAGTACAAAATCACTTACACTAGCGCCATTTGGCTAACCGCGGACACTCCCACCAGGTTGTATCGTGAAGAACAAAATCACAAGGGTCTTCGAAATCCACCAGACGAATTAATTTCTTCGTACTGATATTATGTTCCCTAAGATAGCCAAATCTTATCAAAATACAACGCTGGAAAGTGGAATGCCGTAGAACGTGATTGTGATAATCTCAACAGCGGCCCGTGGACAGTGGAAATTCTGTTCCCTGGGGTAGCATTATAAATTGTCCTGAGGGTAAGAGTTACAATACGAGTACAATGTTCAATGTGGTTCATTTTTCAATTTATGAAGATAAATTTCACCAAAGATGATTTTCGTCACCGGTGAGCTTGTGCTGATCCGGCTAACAAATAAAATTGGAAACAAAGCAAACACATCATCTCGTGACTCATCACAGATCTAACAGTGGATGGTTCTCTTCATTGCGGTACTCTCTTGGATATTCTACATGATAATGGGGTTCACGGTCGTACTCCGAACATCCTTCGTGATTGATTTCCTAATCGCACACAGTTTAATTCTCGTGGTAGCCGACACCAGTCGTCTGTTCACATTGGCTCGGTTGTTTTTCAGGGTGCCATTCTGTCCTCTTTTATTCTCCATCTTTATGTTAGTCAAGTCCCCATTCCAACTAATCCCACTGGCTACAAGTATGACGATGATGTTGCACTTGGATGTCACCATAACGGAAAAGGAAGTTCGAACATTTTTCAAAACAGTCTGAATGAACTTAGGTAATGGTCTACTTCCCAGTCTCTTTCTTAATGTCCCAAAATGTATTGACACTTCTTCAATCTTCACTGTGGCTCAAGCTCTCAAACTGTTTTCAATAACATCCCATCTCTCGATTGACAATCAGCATCTACCCAAAGCTTCTTCCGTCCTTTACTATGGGACTACTCTAACTAACAACCTTTGGCACGAGGAGTCTGAATCATAAAGATAGTGGAAAATCCACCAGCATTTTTCTCACTCAAATAACCAACTCTGTGAGTGGTATTCGAACTGTCGACCTTCCGCATACCGGTCTGATGTCCTACCAGTTGGGCCGTCGCGATACGGTAGATCGATTATGAATAGCTCAACTGAATATGCAATTGAGTAGTAGGAGATAAGATTTGTATAAGATGATTCTCCATGCAGCTTCAACACTCAACTGACCATTGAAAACCATGGAAGCACTGTACAGCTGTGTTCATCATTGCTGGGAATCATCACCCCACGGGGACTCGAACCCGAGGTGAACGATTGTGAATCGAACAACTTAACCACAAGGCCATCCGGGCTCGCTCTCAACGGTTTGTTGAACACCAACACTACATGATACCAAGTGAATATCTTATGAAGTGCAAACAGTGATACACGGCAACCGTTCTTTACAAACCATTTACAATGGTTCGGCTGATTATCCTTTGCTCTTTTTTATCGAATGAGTATTTTTATGCAGATCATGTCAACACATGCATGTACCTGATCAAGAAACTTGGCTAGAGTAGGCAAGTCTCATCCAGGTGACGGCAAAACTCATGACTACGAGACCAAAGACCTTCGTTCTAACCCAATCTAAACCACGTGCCCATTATCATCATTGCTATTTCCTCCTCTCTAACCACCTACTAAACATTTTTGCACCAACATCAACATTCAGGTTAACAAAATCTGCCTCAAATAAACTCTGTAAATAATACCACGCTTCAATAGGAACATCCCAGGAAAGATTCCTTTAATCTTAATGAAAAATCCCACAGAAGATGTCAATGGAATTTTCGAATCAGTTGCCTTGTAAATGAACCCCATAACCACTAGACAGTTGAGAGAAACTGAGGGAGAACCTGGACTTGGATGGACTGGACTGATCTGATTGTATCTATCTCGTTTCCAATGCGGCCTCTGTTCTAATTGTCTAGATAATGTCAATTTCCGGACGCCCTAAGGCAAACCTCGATCACTGCTCCCGAAAGTGGCATCAAACAGAAGTTGCGGTTCCCTATAGATGTACTCCTCCCATTCAGTGCCACTCGAGCTCTACAAAACCAGGCGAACAGAAGGGGGTGTGTGCTTTGTGTTGATGGTGTCTTGGACCAGGATTGGTAAGCTTGAAATTTCTACAGGAGTGATAAGGTAAGACAGAGAGAGGTAGGGAGGAGTGTATGTGTGTGTGTTGGGGGGGGGGAAGGTTGTTGTGATAAAAGTTTCCTTGGTGGAGTTCAGCCTTATTCTGATCGGATTAAAGTAGCAATCAGTTGGGGGTTCTCACTCTTTGACTGATAAAATGGCCACGTGTTGAGTGAACCAGAAGTCAGCAAGTAAATTGACCAGTGAAATTGGTTAGGTTACTGGTCGAAGAGGTGAGTCATTCAGTGACAACTTGTCACGATTTGAACAGATTGATAAATCTAGGCTCGTGCCCAACTCGGGATTCATGAAGCGGAGCCAATTCAGAAGTGAGTTTCGATAAATTTGTAGTACTATTGTCGTGGAGTGTACATATTACTCACTGAATAAGTGAGTAGATGATTTCTCAAAACGTAACTGTGGGAAGTTGTGGATTCACAACGAACGCGGAGGTCAGATGAACAGACACTATAGGGTAGAAGAAGCCATGTAAACCACAAAATTGCATCCTACGGCTAGAAGACAACGGTCTTCCAAGATATTGGACCAGAGAAAAGCAAATAAGCATTGTTGTTCCATTTGATTTGACTTCTGAACTTTGTTTCCAGCAAGTAGAATAAAGCCACGGCGTGTCCCCTGGATTAAAACATTAGTAGCAGCAGAGATAGTAGTAATAGCGATAGAATAGCTTGGGAAACGGAAATGGATGTCTGAATGATGTTGGAAACGGTTTGAATGTTCTCGAAGGTGTTAGCATTCCTGTTTATCTAGATCTGATTCACACTACCAAACTTTTTTCTATCACGTACCGAACAACATCTCTCTGGAGATTTTTTCACCAATTACCTTGGAATTATTCCAACCCACAACTTTTTTGGATTATTCATGTTGGAATAGTGTTTACTAAATTCCGAAAAGGTTATTTTCTATCAATACACCTTAGAAAACGGAGTCTCTGGCAATGTTTCACTTCAGTTTGTAACCCATCGTACTATTTCTCGCTGCCTTTACTGTTTCTCAGTAATTTCACTCCCGTAAAAGGTATGCATGGTGTCGTAGATTGGTGCCATATTATGTAGTGATGACGTAGAACACAAAACTATGTGTCATTCAAGTGGGTCAATTTGAACGGGTTACAGTTTTCCACTTGACACGTCAAGTTTTATTTCACACACAACGACGAATTAACTAGGCTTCCTCAGTTATTCCGAGTAAGAATGAAATATCTGTGCACTGCTTCGAGTTATTTATAACTTTGAGCGAAAAGCGAAACAAGTCAGTTTTTAACGATTCTAATCAGTTTAAACTATTCCCGACACCTCACTAACCATAGTGACAATTGCTGTCGTTGTGTTGAACACAGCTGATGTCTGTGATTCTGTCTGAATGGCATAGCCGGTGCACACAATCGACTCGCACATTGAGACGACTGGAATACAACGTACCGACCATTTCGCATCGTCCTTGTTTCCAAGTTCGTATCACACGACCGGGTGCTGCCCTGCCCGACCCGTTCATCCTCACCAGAGTGCCAAAGAGAGAGAGCGAGAGAGCGAGAGAGCGAGAGAGCGAGATGGAGACTGCGAGAGTGCGATCTGTTTCAGACATTTACCATCCAGGGATTGAGGCATTTTCTGTCTAATGCAAATACCATATTTTCAACACCTGTGCAAACCTTCATCTGAATGCGAGATGAAAGTGACTCTGAAACGCCAGACAAACGTATATCATTCAGAAGCCACTTTGAGGATATGATGATGAGTGTGTAAATCTGACAGTGGAGACAATATCGCATGATGCGCCTCCTCCTTCGGAAGGGGGAAACGGAAAGGAACTCTGGACACTGTTGTTCACCCACAGTTTATCCTTTCAATTTTGATGGAAAAACCAGAAAAAGATACTGGTCCAAATATATTGAGGATAAATCCAATGATCACCGGAGAACCTCTCGTGAACTATCGGATGGCAATGAAGAAAGGTTCAAGGTGCATTTCAAGGAATTGCAGTTGATTACGGATGGATATGGTAGCTTCATTTTGTGGAGATCCCATGGAATGGAAAAGCTTGGATCATGCGATATACTGGATATACTGCAAGGATTCAAGTGGTTTGGGAACACTTTCTACAAAATACCTATTTTTCTAAAGCTGAACAATATTCACTAAATCGATGACAGCTCTCTCTCTCTCTCTCTCTCTGTTAATTTTCAACACACTAGATCATTGGGTCGTAATTCAGTTGTGGAAATCTCCTCTAATCACACCCGAAGTTGCTCTGGTCTCTGTTTCGAGATAAAACTGAAAAATATTAAAACAGATCCTCTCTGTTGGCTTGGAACATCAGTTCCATACATATTACCGGCCAGGTTAAAAATACTGTGTTCGAAACACGGCCAGTACAAGCACATTCAGAAAGTTGTGCAAAGCTCGAATGGGGAAAGTGACTGGCGGTGAAAGCAGGATTCCAACCAGGGACGGGAGGGTTGAAAGCTCCTCGTGATGATGACCGTTTAGCCACCGCCAGTCAATTCAATGAAAGCTCTGATGCATTCAATACAGAAGGCACTCTCAGCACACATGCTGTACATAGGGAATTCCTCGGATTCTACGTGATCTTGTCTCAACACAGATGAGCACATCAAATGAGGTTAGTTAGCGTCGCAACGGATAAACCTTCGTTAGCACTACGGTAACACCGACAAAAATCATTCATGACTGAGAAAAAATTCCCCAACAGTCTTCCTTTCAAGTCTCATTTCAAATTCGATCTTCAGATCAGTATGAATATGTCTAATAACCTCTGTAACGCGATTAAATTCGACTTAATGTTTGGGTCAAATTTGTCTATTTTCTATGCTGATCGACTCACTCGGAACTGAACACATGGTTTTGTCGTTAAAATAATCTGAGCTTCAAGTTTTAGAAAGCATTAATTTAGTCGTGACTCATTCTGTTTGCTATTTAACCTGCAAATCGGTCAGGCTTGATCGTTTCCTCTCTCTCTCTCTCTCTCTCTCTCTCTCTCTCTCTCTCTGTGGTCCGGGCTGTATGTGTCCATTCAACTCATATCGATGGAAAATTGTGGCTTTTGGCAAAGCAAACATGTTATGGACAGTACTGTTTATGTATTCATGCGTCGTCTCTGTTTTCGCACGAATGGCCCAAAATGACGTACAAACAAAAGATCACATTCACAATCAAGTGGCAAATGATTTCACATGTGCGAATGAGACGGCAGTGAAGAGCCTCTGAAATTTTGGGTACGGGGACATCATTTTTCTTGTGTTTGTGTCCCTATGTGTGTGTGTGTGTCGAGGGTAGCATTTACCACATTATCCCACCTCCCCAACACCCAAACGTCTCTTTAACACCCCTTCCTGTATAAAATACGTCAGACATTCATTGTTTTCTTAACTGCACTCTCCTCCCAACACACCGCGGAGGCGAAATTCAATCTACCGACTGGATTCAGGATCTACTTGGTTATAGTATTAGTGAAAGGGACAAAATGTAGCTGAGTGAGAGCATAGCAAAAACAGGTGTGCTTGTATGTGTATACGTTAACGCGTGTTGGAATGGGAGGATTTGTTGTCGACAGACAAGACGTCCACGAGACATTAATATTTGTTCGTTCGTTCGTAGTGTTTCTCCACATACTGACCATCATTTCAAATGAGCTATGACTGTTTTCTTTAACTCTCGTCCACTTGTCGGGTAGCGGGAACTGTCTGGATCTTAGAGGAGTCAGCCATTCAAAAGGCGTACTTTAAACCCGTGATCTGCTTACCAGGCACACACACACACACACACACACACTCACATGGAGAGGGGAAGAAATAGACACACACACACACACACACACACACACACACACACTCACATGGAGAGGGGAAGAAATAGACACACACACACACACACACACACACACACACACACACACACACACAAAGCACACCATTGCCGATTTTACTCTCAGGTCTGTGCTTCACATCACAAATCACAAGTCTTCTTGGCCGTTTCTACCGGATCATTCTCAGTTTGAAATGTAGTACCACAGTCAGTTTGGGGTAGGTACGAAGAACTTGGTAGACAGTGAAGTGTCACAGTTATCCAGCAATCAACCAGTGTCTTCACTGTTAAACCATGAAGAAAAGGTATTAGTTTGATGAATGTGTCTGTGTCTGAGCAAAATAACTGCTCTGCAATAAGAAAACGGACGCCAAAATGAGGCGCCTTTCCGTAGCCGCGGCTTCATATCCACCGAAGATTTACAGGCCAAGGTACTAGGTTTTCATTAAAAGCGGAGTACTCTCATTCTGATGTATCATCTGACAAGCATAGGATATATCTATATCGGTACCTTTTGTGGGGCTTCCCTCGTTGATTCGTAGCATTCACTATTTCACAGAGTCGATAATCAGCTCGGTCCTAATCATATCAGCTCGTCATCACACATCACCACCGTCATCATCATCATTATCATCAACATTCGCGTCCCACCAACTCAGTTTCTGCCTCACTAAGGCGTGCCAAATGCCCCAAAACTGGTTGACTGCTCATACCCGGGCTTGACAGTGCGCAAGTGAAAGAATGACTGAAGGAAGCTGAGTGAGTATTATTGCGAGCACTGACAACCAGCATCTATGTGCAAACTATCAGCGTTAATCGGGTCTCCCTCCCTCCCTTCCTCCCTAGCTCCCTACCTCCCTTTTGACCTATCTTCCTCCCTCCCCGTGCATCCGTCCATTTACCATCATAACTGACCGACTGGTTTAATCTGTCGCCAACATGGAGTAGAATAGACCGAACTTGAAATTTTGTTGCTCGTTTCAATTGCTATGCCACTCGTTTTAGGTCCACGGAAGGAGGTGGGGTGGAATTGTCCTGCTCAAGTTGTCTCTGACACAAATTTCTCCAATCCCACTCCCCCTCCCCCCCCCCCCCCCCACGTAAACAGCTCGTTTTCATCTCCGTCCACGATTATCCCGCCTCCATGAACCACGCATCAGTAACGATCATTCACCCTAACATCTGTTTCACAATTGCATCTCAGACCGACCAATGAAACAGTCCAATTATTGACGTTGGATTTTTGTTACCAGGCCAATTCAAGTACATGTAGAATGTCGGTGGATTGTAACATGCATAACAACATAATATGTTATCAGGCGACCACAGCCCTAATTCATTCGTGCGTGTTTTGGTTTAGAACAGAATTCACAGCACTTCCCGCTGGTTCAACTCTACTCCAGTCGCAAGAGATGTGAATGAGGAGCACACACAAGTGCACGAACTACAAGTTCTGTTACAGTTCAGAAAAACACACCACTGTCCCAAAAAGCGCCGTTTGGTCCCCACCCCAGGTCTTACCCCTATTTGTGATTTTTTTTTCACTATTTGATTTCACCCGTTCATATTCTGACATCGTGAACAGCATAAACACCGGATATCCTATTCCAATACATATGCCAATATGCCATGTGTTCTTAGAACTCGTGATTAAATTTTATTTTTCAATAATTCAATGACGTTGGTAATATTCAACTCACCTGGTAAAATCCACGGTGGCACATTACACATAGAGGCTCATCGCTGGCAGGAATCATCAGCGTTGCACGTGGGCCACTTCTCATATGGGACCCAAACACGGCTTGCTCGTGGTCTGTCGCTTCACGTCAATTCTACATGATGTGGAGTCGATCCGTCAGTCGGTTTGGACTTCAACTACTCACCATACACTTACACACAGCCATCATCTACGACTGACATGTTCCCAGTTGGAGACTCAATTTCAGGGCTTCTAACACTTCGGAGACCTGGTGATTTGAAGTCTACCAAATGGACAGTTGGACGCTGATTGGAACTACACCATTACTTATTACCCAACACTAAAACCTAATCCGTTACTCAGTGTACTGTCACTCCAAAATCATACCATACAATCTCTGCTGTGCCGAGTGTGCTCCTCACACTGAGCTGCGAGGTCACGCATAAAGGGTTTCAGACAGTTTGGAAATGACGCACACTCTTTACCCGCCCAAATTACGTTCGTATATGGCATTCACCACCACAAGGAGCTCATTTGTAATTTGACGGCCTACAGCAAGATTTCCCCATGAATCAACAAATGTCCTCCACCAGTTGAATATACGAGCACGTATGTGGTTATGAAACACAGCTCGATGGAACAGACAAATACTGAGTTGATCCAAATGTGAAAAGTCATTGACCCCAACGTGGACGCCACACGCAGTTTGGTATCGTGTGTGCTCTATCAGTTCACCTACGGGGCCACATCACAGGGAAATCTTGATGGAGGCAGTCAAATTAAAAAGCTCAGTGAGATGGATTTCATATGCTAAAACAACATGAACGAGTAGAGAATGTGATTCACTTGCAAAACGTTGATACCCTTTGATGCAGACTCGTGGCTCAGCTGACAGAACACGCGTAGTACCAAAGCCTTGGTGAAGTGCATGAGTAGGTTTGAATTCCGTCGAGATCAATGACTATTCACAATTGGATCCCTCCTGTTTGCCATTTGCTTTAACAGACTTTCACAAAGGATCATTTAGGCATCGATGAAGTGCAGTCACCGATATAGTCCTGACGAGGATGCAACTACACGTGTTCTTCCAATTTTCCTCTACTGTTCTCCCGTTATTTTTGCTGGTCTACTGAATAAAAGATTTTAGAATTCCTCGTCGAGATCCATCTATTATCAGTCAAGTATCGTTCATACCCTTAAATGAGCTATCTGCTAAGCTGTGTGAACTACACCCGGCCGCATGTGATGATGAGCACCGTGAAAGAGTTCCAGTTGGGACTGGAGAGTTGATGAGGCAACGATTTCGAAATCATCAATTTTATTCGGGTAGTATGTGACACAACGGAGGCAGAACACGGTGTCAATCTATTTTGCAAAACTCTATTTTATCTTTCATCAATAACTTCCCTTTTATTATGCAATAATGACAAATATTTCCTGAAAGGGGCCACGCAAAACTAGAGTCCGCCTATTTGGGAAAACTAACAGGTAGTGGTGACGACGGAAGGACGCGAACTCGCAGAAGAAGGGTCTAAGGTCCACCATGATACCTGTTTGACCACAGCCGGTTATTCATATTGATAAGAATCCGCAGTAGCATTGACCAGTCGAGTTCCGACTGACGAAGATTCACATGTGGACTGGTAGACCAATCCGGTAGATTCTCACAGATTTCAGTACAATTTCACACGACTCTGAGCACTAGCTGAGTTCACATTCGGGGCGGATGCATTTCTTGAGTATCTGACCACTGTACTCGGCACCTGTTGCAAACCTTTTGTTACTAATTGAAGTGACGTAATCAATGCCAACATAGTTCATCAATCGTGTAATGTGAATTATGTAGAGGTAACACAAAATAGTGAAAACGATAGAAGCATCATCGTACAGTTTTTCATCCTACTGATTATCAGCTGAGACACGGACCTCGTGGATGCCTGCATGATCGTGAATCACAAGACGGCAAACTCAACACTGATAATGCGTGATTAAACATTTTATAATCAGGCCAAACCTCTCATTACTGTGATTCTAACAAATTACGATTTCCCCCATTTTACGCTGTTGTCTGATGAGAGGGAAAAACCGGAATCGGGGTACTGGACAATCTTGAACTTGAATCCCCGTCGAAATTGAATAGAGACCGAGCAACATTTGCGCTAGAAATGAATACATTGATCTGTTTTGAACCTGGAGATCTCTTTCTGGAATGGTCCCATGGTGACAATGATGAAGACACTGTCTGGTGGCTTTTTGTTTATGTCTGAGTTGGATCCCGATGACACATGGCCTCTTTGCCTCTATCTAGCTCAGTATCGACTCGGTGCCATCGATGAACCACTACTTTCCAGTCAGTTGTCACTGACTTCTTATAGGGTAAACTTTGCTAAATTATGCAAATAAACAATCATTCGAGGATTGTCGGTAGTCGACTAATCAATCACGAGATGTGTGTTTGTATCCACACTGATTCTCACACTGAAAAACTGCATCCACCATGGTCATAAAAAATTAAATTCGATTCAGTTTTTTTAGTCATGGATGCAATAATTCATATCCGGGTGTGAGGGAGCTTGATGCCAAAACGACCGGGCCCTGACAACATGAACAGCCCCGACAACAGTATGCATTTGTATTGTTCTTGTGTGAACATGTTCCCTGCGAGTGTTATCAATCCGATCATGTTCTGGGACCGTCGAATTTGGCATCAGGTTACTCGCTGTCTGCTTGTTTCATCTCTCTCTCCCCGTCTCTCTCTCTCCCTCTCTCTCTCTCTCTCTCTCTCTCTCTCTTTCTCTACCTCTCTCTCTACCTCCACCTGGCTCCACCAGCCATCGGTCGTTACCAAGGCATTCACTTCAACAGAATTATGGCCACCCCTGTATGCATATAAATCCGAATCAGTGATTTCGTTCGCTCTTTCCATCTGATCTGATCTGATCTGGTCTGTGTATCATCGTTTATACGGTCCTGACAACTGGTTTATGTGTTTCTCTTTCGGTGTACACAACACAATACAACGGAACACAAGAGTGTAATACACTGATACACACACAAACACGGATTAGCCTACCTTCTAGGCTGGATTGATCGATCCGAAAATTCGACCGGTCAATCGTATCCAACCAAATTCAGACCTAAATGAGCACTTGTTACTCCGACTTTCAGCAAGAGCCCGATATGAGGGTTATTCAAATCGCGGGCAGTGAGCAACTAATCACTTTGAGATCGCAAACTTTAGTCGATTAGTTCTGCCTCTACTTCAGGTAGACTCGCAACCTTAACCAACGTCTGTTCATCGTTGTCAAATTTCGACAAGCAGAATTCCACAAGTTATAATCACTGAATTATACCCGCAGACAGGAGCCGGACGCTACCGGACTCATCACTAGGTTGCCAATGGGGGAAAGACCGCCGATCTTAAGGTTAATCAAGAATGGGGTATTTTTGGGGCTCACTAATTCAGTGATAGCGGGTGACTAACAGCGGCCATCCGTGGTGGGATGAGCTTGACAGGTGTTCTTCTGCATATTACACACACAAAAATCCGTGTTCGGCCTAGTGTGACGTGACGTATGTGGTTGACCAGTGATTTGATCCACTGACGCTTGTCGCGTTGTACATAAGCAACAAAGCCTTCCACACCAGATACGAACCATTTTATCGACCATCTACTGGCCTACAATCTAAGGGTACGCTCAAGACCCATGTTCCCATCAGAATATCGTATGAACTATCGTCCTGGTTAGGAGCTTCCAGCGGTCGGACCTTCTGGTTTCGCCGGACATCTTCGTCAAAGACTTCGGAGTGGAATTTCCAAAGAAGGCTGCCTACTTCGATCTTGATAACAGCCTACCATATGTTGCAAATGGTGTTGCATTACGTCTGCATGCTAGGCTATTCATGTAGATAAGTAAAATATAATATAAGTGCCACACAAATGAGCTGTGGGACTAATGCTACGATTTGCTTTAGAACTCATCCGCCAAACAGACGTAACGCGCCAAGTTCGAGCAATCACTGCAACTCACTGGAGGCAAATATCCCCATTCAGACAATCTCAGGACGGATTCGAAATCCGGAACTCGGTGAGGGACGGTGTACTACGGACGGTTGTTGACATAGTTCTGCCTAAATAGTTTCTAGTGGCTCACAATCTCACATGTGAAGTTTCAATGAACGAATGGAGCTAGTGACTCCTAACGGGATTTATTGACTTATCGAGTAAATGGGTGTGATGAATCCGTCCATCATCTAACCCATGAAATTTATCCTGATAAGAAGTTTTTATTGTTTCCTGACGATATATTGAAAAGCTGTCACGTGTTCATTCCTACAAGACTGTGAACCAATTAGGTATGCTTCGCCCCGTTTTGGAAAATCCGAGTCAGCTTTCGAGCCAATGTGTGAAGGGATTTATCTTTGTCGTTTCAAAAGGAGTGAGTATAACTGAACACATTCACCCTGGTAACTGGACCACTGGTAAATTCTGATACATGGATCGACTGAATAGGTGAAAATGGCTTGGTGCAAGTCAATTATGTGAATGACATGTGATAAAGTACGACGAAATAACACTAGTCACTACGGCAAAAATGACAGCGGTCCTACTGGGTCATTGCCATTTGTTTTGGCAATCGTGAGAAATTAACTCAAACAATCTTCTGATACAAATTGCAGTTTCTTCCGTATCATCAGCAAAAGGGTATATTGACCTGGGGTTATCCATGTATACATGTAAATCATGAGGTTGTCCCATTGATAGGTTCGTCTGTGTCTAAATGCACAGGCACCATGCAATGTAGCAATATTGCAATGATTAAATGTTTGAGGATAGTTTGATTCAGTGCCAGTCGGTCACGATCTACGGATATTTCTATTTGCACTGGAGGATTTAAGGTGTACGTAACCGCTGGAGACCGAAAAGTCAGCTGATTACACGCATATCCGACAAAGCTGTGTTGCCCAATACCAAACACTTCCGCAAAATATATCAAGTGATGCATTCGTGTTTGCGATACACTTCGAACCGGAATCGATTCCGATAGCCTCAGTTTCTCCGAAAAGTCATATTCCTTTCGGTGTTCTATTGATCGATCGATCGATCGAAATGAGTGGGTTTTATTTTACTGATCCTGTGTCGATTATCGTCCGAGTAACTGCAATCAGGGCCACCAACTTCGAGTGGGATAAATGGGAAAGTGTTTAGGATAGCCTCTTAAACTCGTTCACACGGGTGTACCCGACACAAATGGTGATGAATATTTTGTGTCAAGTACCACTTCATGGCTGAACAACACAATGTTGTCTGAGTGGTTATGCATGTATGTGTGTGTGTGGCAGTGTGTATCCGTGTCCACGAGGGTCGTTTGCCGCACGTTCTATTTTAAGTGCATTGGATTGAAGTGAGAGAAGAGTAGTGAGGACATTTCAGCGTCTCACATTCGCGAGACAATCATCCATTCCATCAGGCTCACTCACCGAGGAATGATGCACAGATAGACCAAGTGAGTACAACAATATCGACACAGAATAGATGTAAGACCGAAATGAACAATTGCACAACAAACAAGGGAATTGTTAGAAACGGCTACTAATAGTCCATAAACTGGTAGTCCAATGAAAACACTTTGGCCACCTCTATCTATTCGTGGTCAAAGTAAAATTACTAAAGAATGGAACCCTTATTTTTAATTATCTATTGCTTTCGCATGTAGGAAATGAGGAGGCAAGCCTACGAATAACCCTTCAATAAACTCTGTTTGATCTGTTAAAACAATGGTAAGTTCGTAATCCATTTAAGAAGCACACTACACTCTATCCATGTCAGCACACAATACTTTGACAACTTTGGGTTGACTCATACTTAAATGAACTTGATTTTAGACATGCTTAATTTTCTTGAATTAGAAATGTCCATCTAGTCTAGTGGTCACCGGTGCGTGACAGCTGTCCCTTTCGCGGTCAGTCAACGGAAATCCGTGGTAGACACATTCACTAGAAACGGTACATGACTGTTCACTTGTCCTCACCCATAAATGTGCATCCCTTATGAGAATTTCCTTGTCCCCTGACTTCGTGCTCAGTGGTCATTGACTCAGTCCCACAGTCACTGATGTGATTTGGGTTGAAGTATCAAATGTACCACCTTGAGGATATGTCTACCATAGACACGGGCTCACTGGACAAACACACACACACACACACACACACACACACACACACACCTAAGACCACGTTGGATTTGCGAAATATCTGTCCCCATAGCTCCGGTCTTATCATTTCGGGTCGTTCAAGAGGAATAACAAAATGTAATCAAAACCCGAATCCAGGTCATTTTTCAGTTCCTTTTCACACATCACATGCACACTCGCGAGGACATACACAGTAGACAATCCAAAACACATTGGATCTAAATCTGGAGTAGTTCGTGATCGACGTGCTTGGTCTTCACAAATCACCGGCTAGCGGGGTCCGACTTTTCGATGCGAAAATGCAAGTGGATTTTCCATGACATCAGATTCGGGCTCCTCGTGCCAACAATGCATTCTGTAAATATGTTTCCTATTCTATTGCAACTCCATAACACTTCATGTGAGAATGAAACATCTATTCGCTTTTATTCGGAGTTAGATATGTTGTGCAGCTGTCCGATACGTGATATCAACTGTCCGTCCTTAATTCGGAGTCAAACTGCAGGTTTTGACGTCAATACTCAGCGTTGTCGCATCGTTACTCAACGGTGCACGACAATTCTTAGCCTTATTGCATCATTTCTGTTTATAAGTACATTTAGCTCCAAATCAACTGAAAGGGGTCATTGCAAAATGCCGTCAAACCGATTCTGTCGCCTATCGTTCAAGAACAAGTTCACGTGGCATAATTAGAAAGATTTTATTTGGTAATATATCACATGGTTTGATATCGCAACACTGCCTAGATTAGTCAAAGTACATGACCGTGGTAAGAGACGCAGTTCACCGCATTCCTCCTAGGGGTTTCATTTGAGCTTCTGCAAGCTTATCTACCGATTCTAGGGTGCTGATGCAGCCATCGTTCCCCTTCATGTTTACAAGCGTGCTGTGCAATTACCCTCCAGCACTCATTGCTGAACTTCCTGCACCACCTTCTGGTTTGTTCGAGTCAACATTGACTGCGGACTTCGGGTTCATTTTTTGTGTAAAACCGGTGAAAGCTGATTTTATTTGATACAGAGACTGAAAAGTTGCTCTTCCTCGATTAACTATCGAATCATGTTAGTAGAGGATTGGCGGCCTTTGTTCACTGGTTTGGAGAATTACACATGCAGTCGGATATTTGCTGACTATAAAATAAATGAGAACTGATCATTCGCATTTTTGTGAGCATGTGTGCCTGTGTGCATGAGTGTTTGTATACATCTCTTGATTCGAATGGAAACTGATGAGGATTGTGATCATGTCCCCTTTTCAGCGTAATTCTCATCATTGGGTACACGGCTGACGGTGACGGAAACACTGTGTAACAGAGAGACGTTTATCAGGAAAGGCGTTAGTGGATTAGTTTCGGCAGATATGGAACTGATCCAAATACTTAAGTCCGTGACACCCAGTGAAGTTCACAGCTAATGGATCACATCCGGCTCCAAGGGGTGACAAAATCCACGAGCATACTCGAATCTCATCGAAGTTAACAGCTCTTAATGCATGCAGTGAAATGTTACTGTTGTTTGAAGGACTAAATGCACACACACACACACACACACACACACACACACACACAGAAAGGTAAATAGGCAACTGAAATAAATCGTTATCATTCACTTTCAGTATGATCATTCGTAAAACCGTAGGACAAGTTCCGTATCTAACGATTCTGCTAGCCTAGCGCTAAATAAGAATATCATGAGGTGAAAAGTACGCGGACAAATGAATCACGAAGACAGTGCCAGTTGGTTTCCGAGTGCAACAGGTACACCGAATTTATTTTTAAAACACCTCATAAGTACGCAATTGCAGAAAATCATACCATTTAACTTAGGCTTTGAATAATCACTTAGCTGTGTATTCGGCAACGATAGACCTCGGTGGTTTGTATGCTGTCTCGCTAGCAAAATACCACAAAGCGCATTACTTGTGATCCAAAGGTTTGCTTATCCACCCCACCCCCCTCACCCACTTCATACATTCAGACTGTTTCTCTACAAGTTTGATTTGTTGGATTATCCGGCACAAATACCACACCATGATGATCTCCAGTGTAATCCACATTGTTGCCATGCCTAGACGATCAAGCACGACCAAAATGCCTGGACAGCTGTTCAGTCAACCAGTCCTTCTGGTGAATCCCGTCCGCTTTAACACATTGCCCATTGCCCATTGCCCAAATCCTCTTCGCCCCCAACAAACGCATACGCGTTCTGTTCATGTCTTTCCAGTTAACTCATTGCATGATTACGGAGAATCCAACTATGGCAACCGATTACATCACCCTGACAAATCTTCCGTTTTCGGTCAATTTAATAACCACTTCAATCTGTCCGCATTAATTGTGACCCTATATTGAAGTTTGTTGCGGTGTTGGGATTCGTACCTGGACCCGTGTGTATGTGTTTGTGTGCTTGCGCGTCAGGGGAGAAAGGGGGGTTAAGATAGTGACACGCTGTTGTTTCATCCATCGAGCATCCCCATCCCCACCCTCCTCCTCCTCCTCCTCCTCCTCCTCCTCCTCCTCCTCCTCGTTGCACGTGTTGCCCGACTCGGGTAACGCACGCAATATGCCTTGACAACATCTGTGGTCTATCGGGCTGGCGTGCCGTCATTACTGAGGAAGCAATGGGATCGGCATACACACGAACACACGAACACACGAACACACGAACACACGAACACACGAACACAACCGCACGCACACCTATTTGCGCGCTTTGAGGATAGAATTGGATCGGAACAGAGGGGTGTGGCGAACGTGTGTCGGACTGTTGCAGTTAGATAGATGTTATCCCAAATTTTTACCATACCGACAGTCACGTGGTACTAGTCCAACCCCGTCCAAACAAGATTTTCCACCGCGGTATATACTGTGCGTGTGTACAGTGAATACACAATGCTTTCGAGCAATTCAATGACAGTTTACCGCACAGGTTGAATGCTATGACCATGCAGCTGTGAGTCGGGCAACAGTGCAATTCGTGACTCCACTTTCATCTACGTAACTGACTGGATCTTGGAACGGCACAGCCGAAACACTAGATGCACGTGTTATCGAGTTTACCTGATCAATAAACACGATCCTCGTCAGTCAAACACTGAATAATCATCATCATCATCATCGTACAGCGTTAAACAGTAGGGCAAGCCCCACTGACCACTGCCTATCTCACCATGTTGCACGCTGAATTAGAAAGTATGAATGTACAAGATGGAGAGGGAGTGGACCGACAGGGGTGGGAAAAGGAAAGAATGCCCTAGTAGCCAACACACAGAATACACAGTCTAACTGTACAAACGCACATCGATTAATCATTCTGATTCGATAGAAAGTGACAACACGATCGCCACTGCTCGCGGTTCGCTGCCATATCCTTCAGTGTCTCCAGCCAACTGGTAGACGGATCTTTTGGACCCCAACCACGAAGACGTGAGGCACCTACTTTTCCTAAGTCTGCTGTACATTTTCTTATTCCTCGCTGCCACGTCATTTGTTGACCTCCATGTGGTCTTTTCCACTCCCTAGGAGGAACGGAGAATAGGAAACGGTATGGTACACGTGTGTTTGCCATACGTAACACGTGTCCCAACCAACGAAGTCTACTAAGCTGGATACGCTGATAGAACGTTCTCTGAATTAGTACCCAATACTCACTTTCTGACCTCATCGTTGCTCACTCGGCGATTCCACCCAATCCTAGCGATACTACGTAAACATCGATGGTCGAAAACCTCGAGACGACGAATATCTTCAGCACGCAGACTCCAAGTTTCGCAACCATACAACAAAACTGAACGCACTGCAGCACAGTATACACGGCCTTTCAACTTCAGTGAAATATCAGGTCGGCGCCACAAGTGCTTCAGTCCAGCGTACGCCGCTCCAGCCTTGGATATCCGCGTACTCACCTCTACTACAGTGCTCCCATCCGTCGTCACGCAGCTACCGAGGTAGGTAAAGTGGTCGACAACTGACAGCACCACCCCATCGAGCATCAAGCTCGGAATCGCTGACGTCCAGTCTTGTAACATCACCTTGCACTTTGAAGGTGCAAAGCGCATGCCGAATGGAGCTACAGCTCTTGCGAGATTATCTAGTGCACCCTGAGCATGTTCGGTGCATTCGAACAAGCAGACAACGTCGTCCGCGTAATCTAGATCACATAGCTTTTCACTATCTCCTAGTTCGACGCCTACTTCCTGAAGATTTTGCAGCGCACTCTCCAGTACTTCGTCCATGATGAAGTTGAACAGGAATGGAGACATAGGACATCCCTGTCGAACGCCACTGGTCGTTTCGAACCGACCGGATAGTTCATCGTAAACCCGAACGCGGCCAGAAGTATGAGAATACAATGATCTCATTAGGTTCACGAACTTCTGGGGCATACCTTTTCGATGAAGAACACTGAAAAGCGATGTTCGATCAACTGAATCGAAGGCGCCTTTCAAGTCTAAGAAAATCATTATTGTCGGTCGGCGGTGCGTGTGACGCATTTCAAGTAGTCGGCGAAGAGTAAAAATCTGGTCCATGCATCCTCGACCTGGGCGGAATCCTGCCTGCTGTTCGCGGACATTCCTCTCGCGAGCCGGTGTAAGACGATGCAGCAAAATCGAAGCTAATACTTTAGTGATTATCGGAATTAAGCTAATCCCACGATGATTACTGAATGGAGCTACAGCTCTTGCGAGATTATCTAGTGCACCCTGAGCATGTTCGGTGCATTCGAACAAGCAGACAACGTCGTCCGCGTAATCTAGATCACATAGCTTTTCACTATCTCCTAGTTCGACGCCTACTTCCTGAAGATTTTGCAGCGCACTCTCCAGTACTTCGTCCATGATGAAGTTGAACAGGAATGGAGACATAGGACATCCCTGTCGAACGCCACTGGTCGTTTCGAACCGACCGGATAGTTCATCGTAAACCCGAACGCGGCCAGAAGTATGAGAATACAATGATCTCATTAGGTTCACGAACTTCTGGGGCATACCTTTTCGATGAAGAACACTGAAAAGCGATGTTCGATCAACTGAATCGAAGGCGCCTTTCAAGTCTAAGAAAATCATTATTGTCGGTCGGCGGTGCGTGTGACGCATTTCAAGTAGTCGGCGAAGAGTAAAAATCTGGTCCATGCATCCTCGACCTGGGCGGAATCCTGCCTGCTGTTCGCGGACATTCCTCTCGCGAGCCGGTGTAAAACGATGCAGCAAAATCGAAGCTAATACTTTAGTGATTATCGGAATTAAGCTAATCCCACGATGATTACTGCAGTCATTGCGTATTCCCTTCTTGAAGATGGGAACAATCAACGACTCACTCCATATTAACGGAATACGCTCCTCGTTCCAAATGTCACGGAGCATGAGGGTAAGTGATTTTATCAAAGCATCTCCACCCAGTTTGAAAAGAACTGGGGGAAGTTCGCCGGGACCTGCCCCTTTCCCCCGCCTTAGTAATCGAATACATGACTCTACTTCTACTTCTGATGGGGGCTCAAGTGATACCACCCAAGAAGTCACAGTTGTTGACACGGGAGTAACTACACTAGCGTGCGGCCAGCTAAACTGTTCCTTGAAGTACTCGGCCCATCGGTCAGGCCTTTGCTGTTTGCCATGGATGGGTTCTCCATTTCTATCCCAAATCGTTCCACTGACCTGAGTTCGCCGTCCACTGGTGTCACGAATAAGTTTGAACAGTCTCTGACTGTTACCTGAAGCAGCTACTACTTCCATTTCTTCGGCTACATTGACCCATCAATTTTCGCGATCATTCCTGAGGCTTTTCGTAACTTGTCTTTGCAGCTTTCTCGGCATCTTATTCATCTCCTTACGGTTCGAAAGCTGACGTTTTTTCTCCATTATACTCAGCGACTCTTGCGAGATCCAGTGTCTTTGATAGACAACGGATCCAGGACCACAGGCAAAACCTGCTGAAACGTGCATTGCCTGTTTGATATGAGACCAATGCTCATCTACATTACTGTTCGTCGTAGATCCTAGCTCATGTGCTAACTTCTGCTCATACCGGGTGCGGACTTCTGTATCACACAGACGTTGCACAGCTAATCCGGTTTGCGGTTTGCGACGATGACCATGGAGCTGGAGAGATAATCGCATTAAAACTAAGGCATGGTCCGACTCTACATACATGGACCAGTAAGATCTACAGTTCTGAACAGAACTGCGCCACCGGTAGCTTACGGCGATATGGTCAATTTGACTAAAAGTACCTGTAGAGTTAGAGCGCCATGTCGCAGTGCGACGCGAGCTGTGTCGGAAATTTGTGCTAGACAAGAACAATCGATTGTCTGCACAAAACTGGAGAAGTCTATCCCCGTTATCTGTACGCTCAGCAGGTAAAGCACAGCGCCCACCTAAACAGGCTTCTGACACACTGAGTTTGCCAACTTGTGCATTGAAGTCACCAGCTAGCACTACAATGTCGGAACCTTTACTGCCGCGAACGAGAGTGGCGAGTGCATCATAGAACTCATCTTTCTGCAAGTCTGAGCTGCAGTCCGTTGGGGCGTACGCCGAGATCACAAACAAATTGCGCTTAACACAACTATCCTTTCGAACGCCAACTGACCCTTGGAGTCTCACAGCACATAAACGACTGTTAACCGGAATCCAGTCTAAAAGGGCAGCCTCAGCCTTGTCAGTCAAGACAATTCCTACACCACGTTGACCCACAGCTCTAGCTGCTTCGTCTCCTGAGGTGCGCAAAAAATACCTCGATGAGATACCTGGAGCAGTTAGTTGAATTACACTGCTCGGATCCTGGATACGCGTTTCGCTTAAGCAGCAGACATCAATTTTCAGAGAATTTATTGTGAGCGCTAGGCACGCCTGCTGACCGGCCTGCATGAGTGTACGCACGTTGAAGGAGCCGAGATTCAGAGGCTGACGGGGCTTGAGGAAATGTGAGTTACCAGATAGAGGATTATTCCCGACACTATTTGACAGTGGGTCGTTGCGAGTATTGACCGTGTTATCAGTGGGAGCATTATCGGTGGATAGATGGGGCAAAGAGGGATGGTGAGGGACAGAAGACAAAGGTTGAATAAAAGAGAGGGAACTCTGAGCAGTAGCACACTTATCACTACCCACCCCGCTCGATGCAATGGGCAGCGCGGTCCTGATTATTCTGCGCGACGACCGATGCAGTATGAAATTCTTTGTATTCGTGCAGTTCATGGGAGATGTTGGACGGGTAGTGCTAGGATGTCCAGCCACAAAGCAGGAGAACGATTAGGGTCCTCATCCAAAGCCTTTAGTTCTAACAAGAACCTATCCACAAGGCAGCGGGATGGCTTATTGGAAGCCCATTTGCTTGGATCAATTATTCTTCCACTGGTTTTTCCGACTGAGTTGCCAGCTCAAATCAACCCCCAACCTGGAGGACCAGGAGACTGGACTTCGTCTGACCTCTACCTATTGACATGTCAGGTATGATTGCATCTCCGGCTTAAGGAAGCCATCCTGTATAGCTCTTTGGGTTATAGAGGCGCGCAAGCCATCACACCACGTCAAGGTGCAGTCTCGTCGTGAGTGAATAATAAAATCTATCAATCTCACAGAAGTATTTCCGCGTGGACGAATTATTAGTTTATCATAAACAATAAAATAGCCATTATTCCATGGTCTAATTACCGTCTCCAAACCAGTTCTGTCACGGTAACCGAGGTCTAAAAATCTCTGTGAGAAAGCTGTCAGCTTGCGAAGACGGATACTCTTGCCGAGGTGGATGAGATCTGCCAGGATCCAACGGCTACCAAGAAAATTCATCCAATCAACAGAGTTGCATGGACTCCTGGGTCTAGGTGACCTCTACCGAATGGCGCACTAGCTCCTAGAGAGCCACCGGCAACCATGCATCAAGATTACTAGGACGCGTTTTGCATCCCAAATTGGTAGACCTCCATCCAAAAGGTGTACGAACCACTTGTTCAGTCACGGCCTCCCAACACAAAAGCTTCCTGTTGCCCCAAAGGTAGCACTTGGTTGTGCTCAGGCTAGGGTTACTGCCTCGAACAAAGCCAAGTGATGCTGGAGACGCCACTTCGTACCAAATTCCCATGACTGTTCATTACAAGTTTGCACATACACATCGCTCATGCTACGGCTTCTCTGGCAAGCGACGCGCCTCGTGCTGTCTCCTCGGCCGGGGTGATAGGTATGCTTGCTGGGGGCCTCAAGACGCGAATTTACATCCAAGTCGCCTGCTGGAATGTGAGAACACTCCTGGACATCGGAAGCCAAGCCATCACTGCACAAACGCTACATGACTGCCGCATCGAAATCGCACGTCCCTCCGAAGTTCGGCAGCCGAATTCTGATACCCGGTGCATAAAGGTTCCCGTAGTATACGACAGCTAGCACCTCTATCATAGTGGACCCACGGATAGCTCTGGTCTCTATGGCGTCGCGATAGCTGTCAGCAACAAGGCTAACGATATCCCTTCGGATCGCCTTACCTCGTTTCCATGCCTCATCTTTGAACGTATCGTTTGTTGCGGTCTATGCCTCGACAGCTGCAGCTGAAGAAGCGGCAAAGGATGAGTTCTACTGTAGAGGAGAATGCTGGGGTGAGGGAACGGCGTGAATATCAAGGAGAACGGACAAACCAAACGAGAGCCTTAGACAGAAGAGTAGGCGGTGCTCAAGAAGCGGCAACAGCAATCTTGGTACCGTGCAGTCTGGAAAAGGGCCTTTATAAAAGATTGTACTTGTTTCATGACTGGACTTGTTTGGCCGGTTAAATACAAGTATTCTGCCGTGTGTTGTCGTTCTTGTTACACTACGATAGGCTACAAGAGGTAATAAACAGTGTCCCGAAACGTGATATTCTCTGCTTCCAACATCCCAAGAAGCACTTGCTAACGTGGTACTCCAAAGACGACCACACAGCGCATCAGATCGACTACATTCTCGTGCGATCACGCTGGTCATCTTCGATTGAAGATTGTCGGTTCTACTGAGGCGCGGAAACGGGCAACAAGAATGGCACCGACCATACCCTCGTTCGTGCACGCTTCAAGATTCACCTAGCCAATCGCCGGCAATACTGTGCCCCGAAGAGGATTACCACGGCAGCATTAGGATCAACGAGAAAGCGCCAAGTGGTCTCATAAACCATTGCCTCCCACCTAGCCACCACGTTCATAGGTGGAGAGGAAGTACACTGGGAAAATCAGTGGACTTCAATTCAGGCATCGATCCAACAATCCGCTTTAGATGAACTGGGATGTACGCGACGACGATAGAAAGACTGGATCTCAGAGGCGACTCTCCAATTAAGCGAAAAGGCCAGATATGCCCACCTAAATGGTCACCCAGACTTCCGTGATATCCGACGAAAAGCCACCCGTTCGGCCAGAAGTGACCACAACAACTACTGGACCGAAATCACGGAAACCATGGAGACTGCAACCAACTGCGGGGACTTATCAAAGCTCTTCCGTTTAATCCGCACTGCATTCGGTGAGCGAAAGTCAGCAGAACCCCTCCTTCGCCATGCTGCTTGGCTGCTCATTCCTGAACAGGCCAAAAAGATGCAGGGATGGATCGAGCAATTCGATTGTCTACTGAACCGTCCCAAGATAAGCTCTGTGTACAGAATCCCAGCAATCCAGAGTAAGGGCTATGACGTTCATAACAACCCACCGAGCCGAGATGAAATCACCGATGTGGTACTCAAGCTGAAGAACCGAAAATCCCTCCTCTCCCAAAGAAAGATGACGGGACCGTGAGCGAAAAATACCGTGACATCAGTTTAATCAACGTGGCTGCCAAAATATTCTCCTAGCTTTTGTTCAACAGCTTCTCGGCGATGCGGGACGTGCGAACTCGCACCAATCAAGGAGGCCTCCGCCGTGGCAGAGAGTGCGTGGACCAAATATGCAGCCTCTGCCGAGTATTAAAACATCGGCACAAGTTTCAGCAACCGACTGCAGCTTGTTTTATTGATTTTCGGACTGCCTTTGACTCAGCTGACAGACAGTCGTTATGGACTATACTACAAGCGGATGGAATGCCCCTGAAGCTTCTCGGTCTCATGAGGACGTGCTACACAAATACCCGCTCGAGAATACGCATCTACGGAGGGAAGTCCAGAGACTTCTCCCACAACTCTGGGGTTAGACAAGGCTGTCCCCTGTCGCCAGTGCTGTCCAACTACGCCATCGATTGGATAATGGGTCAGGCGCTCACCGACAACCCTGGTATTCAGCTGGACACCGATGATTTCCTCGCCCATGGATAATTTGCACACGAAATCGTCATCCTTGGAGATAGCCCAACTACATTACAGCTGGTTCTCAGTCGCGTAGAATCTCTTGCGAAATCTATAGGACTGAAGATCAGTACTTCGAAGACCAAGATCCTTTTGACATGCACTGGACAGTCCACTCTCGCGATATACTTGAATGGCGAACAAAATGAACACATCCCGGCGTTCAAATATCTGGGCTCTACGATTCTCCCAAACAGCCAAGCCAGAGATGAAATCAAGTTGAGCATTGACAAGGCCAGTTCGGCGTTTCTTCAGCTTTGCGATGTACTCTGGGCGCGAAACGAAATTAGCCTCCTGACCAAAGTCCGCGTCTTCAGGATCGTTATCCGTCCAATACTGACCTACGGCTGCGAGTCGTGGCCACTACACTTCGAGGACATCGGAAAGCTAGAAGTGTTTGACCATTCGTGTCTGCGACGGATACTGAAAGTGGTGTGGCACGAAAGACTTTCAAACGAGGCAACAAGACAGCGGAGCTTTAACATCGAAAAGCTGTCAGTGTTTCTCCAAAGCGGGCGATTGCAGTGGTTTGGACAAGTTCTACGACGTCCGGACCAAGAGATCTCAACACACGGCGCCTCGCTCCCGTTCCATGTCTCCCTGATTTCGACCAGTAGTGGTCATTGATCAATGTCAGACCTGATAGACTAATCGAGTGAGAAAGTTCTAACAAGTGAAACAGATTGTACTAGCCATTGTCACAGCCTGATTTGACTGGTTATCCAAATGGTAGCACACTGCTCAGTCTCAGCTTGGCAAGAACCATTCAAAAGTGTTTACCTCCCTTGTGCCATTTGAACTCATTGTATTTACCTATTCACTTACATGTGTCTAAGCACGAAGGTTAGCCAAATTAGTTTTGGCAACAGGCCAACACTTAAACTCACATCGAGAACTATCCGGTCAAAAAGGGTCTCATTCATACCCAGTCCACATACAACCCCGTCCACTCAAAATCTTCTCAACCCCATTGTGGTCCTCGGGTCTTTGCCGCATGCAGCCAATGCCCCTCCCACAAATCTATTCTGTCAAGCACTCCACTCCCACATAGTTTCAGTGTTGGCAAGGCCTCGTCCGGGGTCATGTGACTAGTTGCTACGTCGTGACGACCTCAGCACTGAGATGCAGTTCATTTAGGGTTTTATGTACTCAGTTTGGTTGTTTACCGCTGAAGGCATTTCTTTCACTCTCTGTTTGCTGCACTGTTCTGCGTGTTCCACTCAACTCAGTTCGGACTCAGTCCGAGCAACCCAGGCCGTGCCAGTCCTCATTCCGCCCTCCCCCCAAATCGGCCTCCCCCCGGAGAGTGTGAATTGCCATTGATACGGGACCGTTCGGACTGAGCAAACAGCACACAACAACAACGAGGTCACCGTGTCACAATTTAACTGTTCATTTTGCTACTTTGTTACTTATTTTGCGATCAAACCGGGCACTTCTGTGCACACAAAACTGTATCTTGTTTCCAACTTCGAAAAGGGCCACAATTGAAGTCATTTATTTCTTGACTTTAAAACACATCAGGCCGATCACATGAAGTTGTCCCCGGGCCAATTTCAAAGTGATCCAAACGGTAAGAATCTTTTGAAACCCCAAGTGGATTCGAATTCGTGGATAGACCTGAAGCCGGTGAGGCCTCGTAGCTTGGTCGGCAGGAAACACTCGATGATAAATTATGGATGGCTTCCAAATGTAGATTCGAATCGAGCTACGATGGGATCAGTATGGCACAGCACCAGTTGTAAAATTATGCCATACACTACAACCTACTACGATCCCCTCACACTTAATCCGTACTTGACTTCTTCCATAAACGGAGAGACCAGGCTGTCTGTTCGTACGGTAGGAGATATGGATTGTTCCCGAACGAAGCACCATGAGATATAGACTCCCAACAAACCCTCGACCAATCCACGGAAGCCCCATTGCTAATCCTGACTTGTGAGCCGTCATCAGTCCCAGTGCATATGCACCTGAAAAGTCTGTGTCAGTGATGGACTGTTCACATTCAAAGCCACTGACGGATGTAGTTATGAGCACGACAATGAATCTTTCAAAGTCAGCGCATCATTATCGATTAGTTAGTGTGAATGACTCACAGCTATGCGCCCAGGGTTCGAGTCTCAGTAGGGCAATCAGTGGGTGAGCACTGTAGCTAATGTCTGGTAAACAAACCGCATGAAGAAGCTGATCGGTAGGGCCTCCACGTGTTTCATCGGAAAGTTCACCAGTTGATACCATCTGGTCAATCGGTCTGTGCACGTGTCTGACTGTCTCAATCAAAACGATTGGTCTGGTCATACGATATCTTCCTGGCATATCATTAGATTATAAAGGTTTTGGAATATCTACTAGGTAAGCGTACATTTCAAAATATGAGCATACCTACTGATGGTGAGCCTATGCCCTCTGACCTGTCATATCATACCATGTGCCCATTTTCCAACTCATTTTCAGATGAAATTTGGACGTAATTATCCATCGACTGGGCAATATTCTGTAGATTTTAACTCGCCAATCAATAAGTGCGCATGTGCAACAGGTCATGACACAGTAAATCATGTCAGACTAAGAACGGTACGATACAGACAGAATTATGACTCGCATCTCTCGCGTCCCTTCTTCCGTGTTTTGTTGATAACACGAAGGTTTTCATAGATTTGACTCTTCTTTACTCTCGATCGTGACATTCTACCAATCGTTGAAAGGTCAAAACATTTTCTGAACTATACTGGTTATTACCAACTGTAAGTATTTAACGCGTCTCTCTCTCTCTCTCTCTCACACACACACACTCTTTGGAATTGAACCCAGTGAGATAGACAGAATTACCATGGCTGAAACATTCGAACACTGTGTCGCATGAAGCTTTAACAACAACTGCCACTTTAAGATCAACTGTTCGGTCAGGTGAACAGTCAGTCTCCTAGCTGATGTCTTCTCAAAGAAGATAAGGTGGGTGGCGGGTTAGCATGATACACAACAGCAATTGCTACCACAATGTTCATCTCACTAGTTTAAAATTTCACACTGATAATATGAGCACCGTTGACAATTACAATGAAAGCTGGAATAGCGTGCACAACACATGGTGACACGTTATTCATCATACAGTATCGGCACACTTCTCTCCACGCATCTAGTGTATTTCATTTTAACCGGTTTTCAAATGAAACTACGGTTCGGTCTGCAAAACTTGAAAATATAGCACGTTAGCCATCAGGCTATTCGGATTGGATCCAACATCTACCTTTCTTCACATACCGCCGATTGATCGTTGATTTGGAACTGTCATTTCCATTGTTTGTACAGTTCAGGTTTGTAGCTAAGATAATGAGGCAATTCTGTGTTTGTATTGCTGTATACGAGCATGCATAAGTGCGGAGAATTGATTCGAGATGAATTGTGTAAAATTCTTACTGACATTAATTCACACTTATAAGATATATTTTCTAAAAGCAGTCACAGTGTCCAATAATATAGTTGTTATGATTTTTCAAAACTGACGAAAACTGTGGTTTAATTTGACGAGTCTTAAACTCTGGATTGCCGTATAACTGACAAGCATTCATACAAACATCAGAATCTAAAACGAACTCACGAAGCCAACTTGATTTGTGGTATAAACTGAAACCAGCTATAGGAAAACCTAGGGAAAAGTCTAACCTGTACAATGACGATCTAGGGAACGATCAGAAGTGTGCGCAATTGATTTTTGTGTTGTGCCATGTGAGTGTGTGGGTGTGTATGGGATCCCAATATATCGGGCGTATCAACGAGCCGAGGGACGGCAAAATGATCTCTGCCACTAATTGATCCGCCATTGTGGAATTTAGACCTCGAACGTCATAAGTGATAGGGACGTAATAACCATCCGACCATCATCGGCCAACGGTAGACCAGTCATTCATTTACAGGCTTACGAACATCTTCGCAAGCCTGTAGTTCGACCGAATGGAAGCCTGCAGACAGTAACAAACCAATTGGCTTGTCTCGTGTGTTCAGCGAACAAAAAACAGACGATCCGTAAGATTGATTGATTCCATTCGGTCGGGAATGATGCATATCAACGACCGCTTTCTACTGGTCTCGTGTCTGCAATCTATCCACGTAGTCAGTGTGAATGAAAATGGGCACTCCTCAAAAAACCTTCGGATCACCTCAGTCCCGACCCGCAGTTTTCCCCTTCACCGTAGATGGATTAATGTGGTGGTGGTGGTGGTGGTGGTTGTGGTGGTGGTGGTGGTGGTTGTGGTTGTGGTGGTGGTGGTGGTGGTGGTGGTGGTGGTGGTGGTGGTGGTGGTGGTGGTGGTGGTGGTGGTGGTGGTGGTGGTGGTGGTGGTGGTGGTGGTGGTGGTGGTGGTGGTGGTGGTGGTGGTGGTGGTGGTGGTGGTGGTGGTGGTGGTGGTGGTGGTGGTGGTGGTGGTGGATAAATGTATGACGAAGAGAAGGCAGGACAATCATCCAAGAGCGACATTCACCAAGGCTACTACTTGGTCACCAAAATTTCAACTCCCTTCAAACTCCCCCACTTCAGTAGTTCGTATTTATTCTAAACAAATACAAACCAGACATTGAATTCTATCTTGGATAGATCATAAATCATTCGTAAATGCATTCGGAAGACTGCAAATTCGTAAGTACTCAGGGAAAGATAACATCGAACAATGGGGTTGAAATGCATTTTAACCAGATTATCGAAATACCCCGAAGCGATCTGGTCAATTGGACGTGGCGACAGTGATCAGTGTACAATGCGTTCTGGTACTGTATCCGGATGTTTTTTACGGTCGTTCACTAGATTTGACTGTAGATAAACAATATCAGCAAGAAAATAAGAAAGGTATGTACATATATGTGTTGGTGAAAATATGCCTAAATAGATGAATACTTTGCCTCTCAGCTTTACTGCCCAGAGCATCGTCCACTAGGATGCATCGCATGTTTCGATAAACATTACAGGTCGGATAACTGAAAATATAATCGTTGTTATAACGGTGCAAGTTAACTGGAAGTATTTCATCCATGAGTTTACATTTATTGATGCATCGAAATGCGAAATCCGGATAATAAACACCGGTATTTTCAAACGATTTGGGACAAACTTCCAAGTAACGCCGTCATCACGTCATCGGGTCATCGTGTTTAGTAATTCAACAAAGTAACTTGTTCTACTAAGTTAATTTGAAAGAACGACTTTGATCACAGTCCCTAAAACAACAACAACAACTACTACTACTAGCACTACTACTAGTATCAATACTATTATTATCGTTATTATTATTATCATCATAGGACTTCAAACAACTAGAACCTCAAAATCCTTTGTTTATCCGTCAAAAGTCAGTGGTAGATGGGCTCCGTGACATATAGTATTGAATCAGAATGTGGATGTGCTTTCGGAATACGGTAATCAATAGTGCATTGAACGGAACAACCAATTTGCCTTTCCCCGGATTTCACAACCTATTCGGTTGTTGTATACTATACTGCTAATTCCCAATAGGCCGACGATTTTTAGTAGTGGAAGTAGTGTTCACATTGCATGATGAATCATCCAATTTTGTACTTGATCGTACTACAATTGGGAAGAAAGATGGGACCAAATGTGGGAACTTCAAATCGATTTGTGGAACTCAGTAATCCTTCAAACAGACTGTCCAAACAGGGTCAGTCAAGCGGTGCACTTGTACGGGGTTTTTTTTCAAATTGGAATCCCAATGGATATAGATGATCAAAAACCGTTCATTAACTATTAGGCACATTTGAAGTTGAACACTATATTGAAAATCTGTTACATTGATCGTGTGACTTCCCGTTCGTAATGACTCTGAGCAAACCCTTAACCAGTATCAGTTCGAGAAACATGTTTGGTGGTGGGGTTTGAATCCTCGGGACATCGACGGTTACTTTCCCCAATTGGCAGCTTCGAATTGGCAACGACCTCCTTCCTGAAATACCCTACTTCTACCAATGTATAATGAGAAAGGAAGTAAATAAAAAGAAAACGGAAAGAAATAGAACACATGCACAGTAAAAAGCACAATCCAAGATTCATATTCATCAGGCATGAGCATCGACACTCTTATTCGGCCATGCAATCGTCTGTGATGGCCCCTGATGTTCAATTTCGGCTCGGAACTTTAGGTTCTCAAACCACCCGTCCCTCAGAGTCGCCTAAATCTGCTTATCGCACTGACTTTGCTCATATGAGTTAAATTCGAGCAGATCTCAACATGAAAGTCGATTAATCACTTTTGTAAAATCGCTCAAAGTAAAGTCGAATGGAGCTCAGCACGCACACACACACACACACATACACACACTAGCATACTCACACACAGTTCAGCCAAATAGAATACTGACCAGAAACGGAAGGGAACTGTGTTCAAACGAAAACAACTTACAGATCAAAGTGGGCAATTACTCGCTCCGCTTCAGTTTCCTTTGCACGCAACAGTCAGAAATGAGTTGATCTCAGGAAACGTTTGCAAAGGTGTGTGTGTGTGTTTGTCTGTTTGAATAAGGCTGAAGGTCATCGAATGTAGAACGACTCATTTTGGATAGATATGTAGTGAAGCTGACAATACAGAAAATTTATGCGTCAGTGAAACTGAATTAAATTAATCCCTCTGACACCTCTCTCAGTGGTGTTTTGCTCCACGATAACACGCGGTAGATGCCTGGCATTCATCAGGTCCTCCGCGTACGTGCGTGCACCATTGTGTGTGTGTGTGTGTGTGTGTGTGTGTCAATCTGCGTATATACCATCAGACAATAAGCTGCCACAAATGTGTGAAGCATAAATTAATTTATAGTCAACCTGGTTCAGTGACAAGAACGCTCGCTTCAATGTGGTCATTCAGCCGGATCTGGAACGGTGCAACCTATCCGGATATGAGTTGGCCTCAAAAGCACATCTGTTGGTGTGTGTGTGTGTGTGTGTGTGTGAGAGAGAGTGTGTGTGTGTGTATATGTGTGTGTGTGTGTTTGTACTCTCAAACAGAAAGTGGGCAAAACAAGAATATTCAATCAGCTTTCGTTGTTGTCGTCGTGGTTGTAGTTCCTATTGTTTTCTCTGGCAGATCTGAATGCGTAGGTGTTGGCTAATATAACAAATGCGGCTCGAAAGTTGCTCTGAAAGACGCTAAAGTTCGTGACGTGGAACAGGGAGCGATCCATACATGTTTACGTTCATATATTTTCTCTTTTAACATCAACACTGATCATCCATAGGTCAAAGCTACCAACTCTCATGATTACAGTGCATTTCTGTGGTATTTGAAGTAGTGATGGAAATAGGATGCTCATTATTGAACTAGGTTGTTCGGTTAGTGAGGCATCCATTGTCCATCAAAACTGGCATATTTAGGGGAACTAAATTCACATTCTTCAAGTTCAGATACGCACAAATGAGCGGAACAAATGAGATACAAACCCCTGAGATGAAATTAGAAAACCAGAATGAACTTTGAGGTTTTGAGCACATTTGCCTAGTTATTGATATTACTGTCTCAGATCCAACTAAGCAGAAATATGAAGCCTCATGATGGGGTTATTTAATTTGATTATGAACTGATTCATCATGCCTTATGAACGCTCGAGGAACCTAAATCTAATAGCCTATGGGAAATCCAGTCGTATTTTTCACATCCAAAGGCCCACGCTACGAACCGGACTTGAAATGATAGTCTTCCACTCACAGGACAGTTTCTACACTGGCTGGACTATCGCGGCAACATCGGATTCTCACCTGCGTCATTCGTACCCGGCTGGTCGTACCACCACAGTTCAGCTGATGGACCATCTGCCCGGTGAGCAGGAGGTCACCGGTTTGATGCCGGCTTGCGCCATGAAATTTTGATTGCGGAAACAAATAAGTTCATAATTTAGTCGACGGATGATCGATTTATGACTCGTCTATAACATGTTAATCATTTTATGTTATCCGAAAATCGAAATTCTAATTTCTAAGTACATTTGTTATGTCATAGATTGTTCGTCTTTAGTTCTACTAGTGGATGTGTCTGCAACTTGGATTATCAGCTAGCAACTGAACGTAAGTATGTCGTTGAAGCATTCAGCTTTGCGGATTGTATCACTCGGGGTTAGTAACCGATTGTGACCGTTCATTCTATGACGTAATCACCAACTTCCGGTAGGTCTGCCATCATGGCTACCTAAATGGGGGCGGTAGGATTTGGACCTCTGGCAGTGAACTGTTATCTCATTGGCACGCCCCATTTGGCGATAATCGATAATCAATTATCTGAAGTACTGAAATATGCTCACCAAAATATGCGTGCGCTGAGTTAACGACCCGGGCAACAACAAACCCATCGTTTACTCTCACATTTCGAATCTTTATCTACTCGGGTCGGGTGTTTAAGAACTGAGGCTGGAGAGGGGAGGAGCCCTGAAAAACGATGATGATACTTGTGAAGTAAGGCGGAGAACTCAAACGATAAGGAAGTTGAACTAGTCCAACATTCCCAATTCTTGATTTCCGTGAGGTTTAGACGTCACCCCAGCATAAAATTCTATAGGACATGATATTATGCAGACAAATGTTGAATAAGAATGGAAAAACTAAATATAGATACCAGGAGATGATGACGATGGAAATGCGATTTCATCGGTTCGTCCAAATGGCAACAGTAATATTGAAATCAATAATAATGATGATAATAACAATCAAAAATAGTGATAGTGATAGTTGTTGCAATGAACCAATCACACACTGTTGTGGATACCTGTGTTTTCAGTTCTGATTAATGAGCATAATTAGTGATTGTCGGAGGCTCACCTTCGATCAGACAGTGAATTTCACCCTGGATAGCGTTTCCAATGATGATGATTCGCATGATAATGAGTCCTATGCTTCATTATTCGTTACCGGAAAGCTTCGGGGCTAAAGTTCCATCTGTTGTAAGCATTGTCTGTTTGATTCATTTACCCCTCTGACAACCTTAAGCCAATATTCACTCGATCCGCCAACTAATGCCTCCCAACCCCAATCTCTGGGTCATCCGTCATACTCAGATACGGGGGTGGAGTGGAAAGAGGACGGTAGAAACAAAAGGCTCACATGGGATGATCCTTTTGCAGTTATGTGACATGGCATGTGCCCTTTCCGGTTGCCGGGCTAAGACACAAACTAATTGTGTCAGTATTGAACAACAGGCTGGTTAGAGTGACACACTGAGACGCATCACACAGGGTTACATAGATTCTGAATTTTTCGTGGAACCGGTCTGCCTCGAGGCACTTCATTAGCTGATAGACATATCGCAGTTGCACTCAAAAGAGAGATCGGTGTGTGTGTGTGTGTGTGTGTGTGTGTGTGTGTGTTTGGGAGAGCGAGAGACTGGTAGAGTAACTAAATGGGATGGGAGGACTCCGTCATCACCATCATTCACATCACGTTCTTCCGATTCCAGCACAAGTGGATTACCGTAAGCACAGATCAGACTTGGTAATAACTCAAATGCATGTGTAATTGAAAAATGCCTCAGCTATCCAGTTATCCAAAGTTGAAACCTGAACCGGAGGAATATTTGATGTACGCCAGAAATGACCCTGGCTGATAGATCAGGAAGTATCACTACAGGTTATTCTCCGCGTTTAACCATGGATGGGATAACTCAACAAGGAAATGATTTCCGGTATTGTTTAGATGCAAGGATGGATGTTAGTGTACGACCAACAGCTTACATTTTCGGATCTGTGTAGACGAAGCATATCATCAGCGGAAAAGTGGACTTAGTGGCCGGAGATTTATCTACCTCAGCAAAGAGTACAAGCTAATTTTTGCGATCCCTTTTGCTGGAAAATATCATACATTCATACCAATTTACGCCCGTATCCCATGACCCGAAGAGATGCCTTAACAATTAGAAATTTTTGTGGAGACAAGTTGATTGGCGGTAGCAGAATCGGAAGCCGGAACCACAAGACTGCGTGTTCGTTATGATGCCCATCTGATTAGAACTGAAAATGCATGGATCAGATATCTAGAAATAATCCCCTGTACAAAAGCTTTCTCCCAAATACAATTTCGTAATTCCTCTTTCTGTTAGATATCTTATTCGGTGATAACTGTTCACTCGTTCCTCTTTACTTACTGAATCCGTCCTATGAACTTGTTGATACGTCAGTAAATATCATGCATTCACGGTTACACTATATCAACTCGGCAACGTTTGTATCTCGATGCCTATCAATCGGTACTTGTCATTGCTGGGAGCGACATATCGAAAAGAAGCCTCTCCGTTTGACCAGCCTCGTTTATGCATCCGTCGGGAATGTTTCACGATCAGCTGACATTTGTCTAACCAGTCTGATGAGTCAATCAGAATTGAAATATGACAGGTTTCACAGCAAAAGTTCTAACCACAATTGATGGAAAAGATTATGATAGTTGTAATCTCATTACCGAGGGGAACATTTCAGTGACTGTGGTTTGCACAAACTAATTCCTGTTGTACTTCCACTCAAATGCGGAAATCAACTTGTTTGTTGCTATTGTTTTTTAGTTCACACATTCTTGTGAGTTCAACGGAATGATTTCAGAGGCACAATAAACTATCGGAGATAACTTCTGACCATGACCCTGAGACTTGCCGGATTTCAATAGGTCAGACATGGTAACCAGGGGCGCAACAGTGCATTTGACCGACGACTGTGGTGGGATTTGAACCTTGTAATGGCACTGTAAATGCTAATTCATACCAAAACTGAAACTGACTGATGGTGGTAAAACGGTCGTCCTGGTGAACGTTTGACCCTGGATTCGAACCCTGCCACCGAAGCAGCTACCGATTAGATCCCCAAATAACCAGCCACTATTTGGCCACGATTCCCTCCCTGAATTATTGTACGATTTTCACGTAATCAAAAGAAGTAAATGAGAGGAAAATAATAAACGGATGATTGGATTACGACCATTTTTTGAGCCGATGAAAAGCAATATAAACTCTGAGCGCTAATCAATAATATACTATCTTGTAGTAGGTCCATGAAAATCGGTCCTTATGAAAGCAATCCCCGAAATGTGTGAGCCTCTCGAAGAATGAATTTGTTGTATCATAAAAATAATATTCAGCGACATGAGTGACCAGTCCATTTTCAGTTAAAATATCCGGAAATGGTGCATTTCTGAACCATAGTGGAGGGAAATACATCAGTCCATGATCTCACATATTCTTGACAAGGTCATAAACGTGAAATTTTGCATCAATTAGAGGGAAAAACTTCTAACCTTATCAAGCTTATTGCAGATTGAAGCATTTCTTTATTTCTACAATGTAAAATTATGAATTTTACACGTCATCCATTGTTTCAGTGCAGACAATAACTCAACTCAATGTAACCCGTTGCATTCTACTTCGTGGAAAGAAAACACTGTTCTCATAGGATCCAGTTCCAGCGTCGCCGACCAACTAACAGCCTCAAACCCGTTGCATACATCAACATACACCAGAACTTTGTGTCTATATACTGCACGAATACTGGAATATGTGTATTGTTTCACTGACACAGTTTATGCAGTTTTTAACGAACTCAGATCGTGGTTTTATGCGAATCTTGAACACCAAAGAGACACTGGCAGCACACAACGTCTGATGGATAGACCATGTGTAACTCTCTCATGGAATAAAAAATGATCCACTACACCAATAAGATACATGTTAATTTGAGACATTCAATCAAGTCACTGATTTTAAATATCGATATAGATAACCGGAAAATTGCTGGTATCTTTCCTATCCAAACGTGTACACCACGAGCTGGAATCGAACCGGTGACCTTCCGCTTACCGACCAGTTTCACTGACTGCTGATCTCTCGTCATGTGGTGACTTATGCTCAGTTGGATGGCGTTATCATAAATTCATCGTATGTGGGTTTGTTAAGTTGTGGCCACTTCGTCAGTGGTCAAGGTGACACAAGAGTACCGGTAGGGATGCTTTGACTCAGGACAAAACTTTGCACGATCTAAATGTTTTAATGGACAGTCAGGAGTTTGTGAAAACTGCCGTAGAGTGTTATTTAGCAAGGAACAACTGCATAGACTTGTTAGGTCGTGCACTTACCACAACAACTGTGTCAGTTAAATTTGACACAGTCGGAGTACTCACCGCGATTATCGTGCACGGAATTGTATTAGCATGAAATCGATACTCGTTCAGATTCGCACAGGCTGCCTGCTTTACACTGGTAGTTAGTGTGCAGTCAATTCGTTCTATCATTCACTTACACGTAAGGCTTGAATCACTCCCATTGGGACATTAGGGTTTCTCTTCTCTTCGCTAATTTCGAGAAGAAGTTGGAAATAAAGACAGCCAGAATCAGGTAACCCGAGGCAAGCATATCCGCTTTGCATGTCATATTTAACAGCAGTTATTTCTCACGTTGCATTTCGGTCCTCACTATTTTGCAAAGGTCCTAAAGGAGCAGCAAGAAAGCATTGCATTCACTTGATGATGATGATGATGATGATGATGATGATGATGATGATGATGATGATGATGATGATGATGATGATGATGATGGTGATGATGATGATGATGATGATGATGTGATGATGATGATGATGATGATGATGATGATGATGATGATGATGATGATGATGATGATGATGATGATGATGATGATGATGATGATGATGATGATGATGATGATGATGATGATGATGATGATGATGATGATGATGATGATGATGATGATGATTCGGATGATGATGATGATGATGATGATGATGATGATGATTCGGATGATGATGATGATGATGATGATGATGATGATGATTCGGATGATGATGATGATGATGATGATGATGATGATGATGATGATGATGATGATGATGATGATGATGATGATGATGATGATGATGATGATGATGATGATGATGATGATGATGATGATGATGATGATGATGATGATGATGATGATGATGATGATGATTCGGATGATGATGATGATGATGATGATGATGATGATGATGATGATGATGATGATGATTCGGATGATGATGATGATGATGATGATGATGATGATGATGATGATGATGATGATGATGATGATGATGATGATGATGATGATGATGATGATGATGATGATGATGATGATGATGATGATGATGATGATGATGATGATGATGATGATGATGATGATGATGATGATGATGATGATGATGATGCACAGCGAGATTCCTCATCCTTGTATGGTTTCTTTTTAACCTTTTCTCCGTTCTTTCCTCAGGCTCATTTTTGAAATTGCTACAAATCCGTTCTGTATATTTTCGCATAGTATACCCGTCCCTCATCAGTACCATCACGTCAGTATCCGAAATGGGTTTTCGTTCGCTCCTCATTGAAGACGTTCACTATGTGGTCTGTGTTACAGACAAACAGAGTCGCACAATCTCACCCGTGTTATCATTCCATTTTTCTTATCGAAATCTTGGGTTGCATTCGCTGTATCGCTTGTACTCTCTCTCTCTCTCTCTCCCACACACACAAATGTGCCTGCAGGTATATGCATGAGTGCACTCCCATTTGAACAAGTGAAGCTTCTACAAAGTACAAACATGCACAAATAATACACGTGCTGATGTTTGCAGATGTGTGGATGCTTATAACAGTGGTGAAAACCTCGGATTAGCCATGTACTTGTGTGTGCATTTCCTATTCAAACGAAATCTCCGATTCGGTTATCAGACCTGCAAAACAGTCAGACAACAAGCAGACAACAGTTAGAACACATTCCATCAACTTATTCAACGTTGCTGAGGCTAGGGATATAGTCCTCTGATAAGGGCATCAAATCGTCTAACTGTGAATGAGATTCAATCTTGGAGAACTGCATTTCTAATGAGGAGTTTCCTAAGTGTGTATATGTGTATATGTATCACTGGAGATTCCTCTCTTCGTGGCCAGGTGTACCGAACCACCATCATCCGCACAAGATCTGAAATTTTCTGCATCGACAAGCACGCGCCACAACAGCCTATTCCATTTTGGTCTCTCGTACGGACAGAGAGAGAGAGAGAGAGAGAAAGAAAGAAAGAAAGAAAGAAAGAAAGAAAGAAAGAAAGAAAGAAAGAAAGAAAGAAAGAAAGAAAGAAAGAAAGAAAGAAAGAAAGAAAGAAAGAAAGAAAGAAAGAAAGAAAGAAAGAAAGAAAGAAAGAAAGAAAGAAAGAAAGAAAGAAAGAAAGAAAGAAAGAAAGAAAGAAAGAAAGAAAGAAAGAAAGAAAGAAAGAAAGAAAGAAAGAAAGAAAGAAAGAAAGAACGTGGTGCATCTGTAGAGCAATCCGCATAGTTCATGCATGGCACAAAGATCATCATCAACATCGCACAAACACACACACCCCACCGTAACTGGAGTACCAGAACAGCATCATAAGCATCGTTAGACCGAACTGTTCTATGCGCGCTTACCAGACGTGGAGGAAAGCTTCGGCTTGTTTGTGTTGGCACGTGTGTGGGATAGTCGTGGATGGAGTAGGCTGTGCTTTGTACAACCCGGACCGCTCTCACTAGCGTGCCCACCCTACTTATTGGGATCTTTAGAAAATCTGCTTTGTGCATTATTCACTAAACTGGGTATGTGCATGTCTAAGATAAACAGAGCCCACTCACTCACTCACTCACTCATTCACTCACTCAGGTCTAGTGAATCAGTTCATCCGCAAGCCTGCACACAAATTCATCCACAAGCCCAATCGACGTGGACGGTTTGTCTATAGACCGTTCGTACGGTTGGGACCGTGGAATTCTAGTACAACTTCACACTGTCCTCACAGAGTTCTTACTTTTAATCACTGCAGTGCATGTGTGTGCCGAGTTGCACGGGGCGTTGGTTTCCAATTGAAGGTCATGCCACTGATGACTTACTGTTGTCTGTCTACTTGTCTACCTGTATGTCTGTCTCTCCATCCTCTATTCTTGTGCTTTTGGATCTTGAAGCTGTTCACCTACAGGGAGTAAATCTGTCAGCCGAAAAAGTATAACAGTACCTAGCACGTGGTTGAATTGCTGAAAAACTGGACGGTCTGATTCACATCCATATGATTCCAACAATTCTCAACCATGCTCGAGCACTCAGTTGATACATTCAGTGTGTTTCTTAAGACGGTAGTGAAATAATGTACTCATAAAAGAGGAACATCATATCACCGTGTTCTCATCTGATCGGTTACTAAGTGGGTTTTCTTCGTCTGAGGATGGCAGGATGCTAGAGTACACAAAAGTTCCGTCAAACAGAGTAGAATGTAGGATTTTTTTCAAAAGTAATACATAAAAGGTGAACTTCCCAACCTTTACAAACACGAAGGCAATTAAGGTCGGCCATTTCGTTTTTCGTGTTAAGATTATACGCATTTATTCTACCAAAGAAGTTTTGCTTATATGTGCACATAGAGCAGATTAGACAACCTTGGGGTGTTTGTCATCCTTTAGAAGAGAGAACAATTAACCTGCTTGCAAGCAACAGTCAACAGCCAAGTTGTTGTCTGACGAATGTTCGACTATGGCCGCGATCACTGGGACAAGATCGACAAAACATCATCAGCAAGTCTAATGAACAAGGAATCATTCCAAGTGGGAAAGTAGATAAGAAAAATGATGACATCCAAATTTGAATGTACGGCAGATGAAGCCCCGTCACGATAGCGCGTGAATTACTGATCAGTAAAACAACGATCGGAGGTTGAACATGAATGGCAGCAAAATGTAGGAGATCTTTCTCCCCTTTGAGGCATTTGCAAGTGCCACTGTAATCCGAGAAGAGAACCGTGATTGAGTTACTCTTCCCGTCTGATGGTGCACGAGCAAAAAATAAACAGGCAAATCTAGGGTCTAGTATGAATGGTGACAAGTAAATTGGTTGGGACCAAGTACATTCAGTTGTGATATCATCCACTGCAACAGAAGTTTCTCAAATATCTTTAGGGCAACAAACGTGAAAGCTATAGGCCGGAACTTGAAGGTGTCTCTTTTCGTGTAAAAGAAATCGAAGCTAGACTGCAGCTGTCGGGGATTTTATTTCTGGCAAAGGCACCAACTGAGTAACTCAGGGATTAGGGGAACCCGTATAAGGTTGCTGCAAATTCTTTCGGCGTGAATTCGGGGAGTTTATCTTCTGGACAACCTCTAATGAAAACAAACCTCGAAACAATTAGGAACCCCATGCTTCCTTTATTAGTAATCTCAGACGAAAATAGAACGAATTAAACTAACTGATTGACGGACTGTCCCACCCGCTCCCACTTCTTTGCATACATGTGTCTCATATATATCTCACCGGAATTAACAGTCTATTCATCAGTCACTACCTAGTAATGGATAAACGGGAGGTCCATGTAAATTCGATGTGGGTTCTGCTTGTCCAGCATGCTCAACCTTCCAATAAATATAGCAAAGTCTACACCTTTCCGCAATTTTCTCTGCCAAAGAGGGCTAGTAAACACAAGCACACAAGATCCCGACCCGAAAAACCTCGCGAGACTACAGATCCACTTGAAAACGTTTAGATAAAATGACATTGTTGAATTATAAAGACCACAGGTAAAACGAGACCTGGCTACTGGCGATGATCGAGCTTATAAGGCGCGGTTTGAACTCCTCTCTTGATGGCCGTAGGTCAACTTCAGTCATGTACAGCATTTTGCTTTCGTCCAGGTAGCAAGTACGTCTACTCCGTCGGCACTTTTCTTGGTTTTCTACAGGTATTGTGAAAATTTGAATGAAACGTGGTTTCCCAAATTAATATATCATCGACATAAAGCCTGACATCCTGATACAAACGTATTGTCACTTGGAAGAAAGTAAATTAAAAAGAAATCGCCATCCTAATCAAATGAGGGATTTTATGGGGCAAAACTTTGTAACTGAAACCTTAACTTTTCACGGCAATAATATTACTATTCCCGCTGGAGTCATAAACTGACGTATAGCCTGCCAATCGAGTATTCTTCCTAGAAGAACTTACAAACTGACAGGCTAGAAAAGTGTATTTTCCAGTTCAAGGCATTCTTTATCTCTCACAGTGTCGCAGATAATACTCCAGCAACCTGGATTAAAGGGATTCACACTATTATGAGTTCACTTCTGATCTTCGTACTACGGAAATCCTTATTGTAAGCCTCGGAGTAGAGCAAGGAAATTAAATCCAAATCCAAATCCAAATCGAATCACTATCAAATTGGAATTTCTTCTCTACTGCAATAAGTGACTAGCCCATTTGTGTGCATAATGCTGACTGCTGATCAGGCCAAAAGATTAGCAAGCTCACTTGGCTTCATTCTTGGCTTCTTCCTAATGGGGTGATAGAATTTACTCAGCAATACTCTCACCGGATGTATTTATTGTTCTATGGGCGGTCTTTTTTCATCAGAACCCATGAAACACCATTATCCAAGTTCACTGTGTTAGATTTTGCCCACCACATGAATGAGACGAAAAGCCGCTTGTTCCTTAACGAAAAGGTTCTGAACAAAATTATTCATACGACAACCCGCAGAATACGTTATTACAATGTTATCAATCGTTTGTTCATTGGCTAAATTAAAATTCCCTTTCATGACTGGACGTTTTTCCATCATCGCCAAAACAAACGAGACGTCTAACGGACCATCCCCATTTGACCTTGTCTTCAAGGTCATGCATCCCAAAACCAACAGTAGCTTTCTTCTTGTTAGCCCATCGTCAATTGCGACTTTTGCCAATAAACCACCAAATGATACAACTTTTTCCACATGTGTTCATATTACATTTGCTTCTCTCTGCTAAACAGAAATGTAATCGATATTTTCGCAAACGAGATCGCTCCTGGTACGAGCAGTAATCATATCTCCCTCGTGCGAATCACGTGCACTGAATTCTGCTCTCCTGACTTGAGAAATTATTCGCATTCGACTGTTCATTCAATTTCACAAGTTTGGCATCAGCCGTTGACTAAAGTCATGCAATCTCAACTTCGCACAGAATACAAGAGAGCGAACGTGAACAGCATTCACTTCTAGAAAGTTTCATAATTCAAACCTTTATTTGGTATCATATGAAAAAATTACGAACGTAAAGCACATAACGAAAAAAAGGTTTCTTTTTTAATTTTGGCAATAACTGCACCCCAAATCTCGATCAAGGTAGCGCAATGCAACCGCCTCTCATTTCCCTCCTCATAGACATTACATGGCAGCGAAGCCTTGCGATTTGGAATCATCGAGACACTGTCCACATTTGTCATGATTAAATTTTATTCGAAAATGATGGTATCGAACTACTAAAATAAGTAGATTTTGTCTAGCCAGGAAAATACTGAAGAGAAATTTGACTGAAAGTCCTTCAAATACTGTTGTAATGTGATCGGTGAACAACTACAAATGTTCACGCTTTGGTGCTCTATAGACCCAGTGGTTAGTCTGATATCACCCTAGCAACCTCACTCATACACACGTTCATATGAGAATGATCCCAAATTAGGTAACTTTGATTTTAATCGTCGTTATGGTAGCATTCCATCACGAGAGATTGATGACTCTCAAAGGTCGTCTTCTCCCAGGTTTTATTCGTAGGTATTTACATATCCATCTTCAGTAAGTGTGAACTTTACCCATTCTATCCATGGAAAAATTTTGCACGGAAAGGTACTGATTACTTACCGCAAGTAACACATTGGTAGAATTGGGAATCACTGACTGGTATTATAGATTGGGTGATCAAGTGGTGGTTTTCAACTTGTTTCAATCGAACTCTGAACCCTACCATTGCCGGTCAACTCTGATGGTAGAACACATCTTGCTTTTACCCGAATCTTTACAGAGTTGACCTGGTTGACTATTAGGCAAAGTGGATTATCGAACCGTATGGGATGTGCCACTTCTAGTGAATTGACGGGGAAGATAAATAATTACCGTCACAAACCCTTTTTACCACCGGAAACTGGTAAACCACCTATGCCGATAGTCCACCATAACATCACAGTGTTATTTGTAATGAGCGACGCGGATCAGGGCGAACAGTCGTTGAGACAGTCGGTCTGAAATGAACCCGAATTAGACTCTTTGTTCGTATTTGATAGACAAACATTGAGCCGACTTCCAACACCCCGTTCACCGGCAGCTCACACCCATGGCGGTAGAGAGCGCGTATTAGACAAAAGTCCATTGTCATCCTGGACACCGAGAGTCCCAGGGACAGATCATGATTTAAGAAGAATTAAAGTCTTCGTGGGATTCATTTGGACTTGGTGATTCTTGTAGTTCCGATCCCACCACGTTCAAGTTTGGAAGGGGAATGAAGAGAGAAAGAATGAGAATAGGCAAGTGGTACTGATTACAGTGAGATTACATTCCGACCTGAGAACCGCGTTTGGCACCACACCTTTTATCTTCGTATGCCATCCAAGTGATTCATGTGGTCGGAATGCGTATTTTGGTTTGAACTAACGATGGGATATCAAAAACATCTGACAACAACAACGTGAAATCAAACCAGTCCAGACACCCATTTCACAGAACGAAAATTGTTCAAGAGCATACTCTAAATATAATTTGAACATTAAGACAAGGCTCGGTTTTCAAGTGGCCGAGCTACACTAGCTCATCCTCTATCTCGTCGAATTTGATTACTAATTGCAGTGCGTTCGAGAATCTAATCCATTCACAATATCCTGTTAATCAAAAGTATTCATCACCGCACCAGCCTACACGTTTATGACGACAATACTAATTATTGATTCACTTCATATATTAAATACAAAAAGGTGTACAATATTTCTGCAACTGGAATTTGTCAAAACGCGAACACCAACTGCCGACTGAGATATATGAACCAGGGATATAAAGCTTCACCAGCTTTCCTGTTGATCTTTCAATCACTATCATGGAATAAAGAAGCACGGGTGTGTAGACAGACAGGCTACTATTAGTTGCACCTCTTCCACCAAGACGTTTTTAGAGTCACGTGGATTCATTGGGAAATCCTACCGTGGATAGTCCAAACACGAACTAACCAGTCTGTGTCTTGTGCCATCACAGTTTGGTGAGGCTCTCAATGTTGTAGCCTACATGTGAACTGTTGTCCTCAGTCTCCGGGACGGCCTTGGAGCCCAAGTTGTAGAATGTCTACAGTTTTAAAAGGAGGGTTGCCAATAGTACAATAAAACTTGAGATGGTGTTATCACACGCGTTCGTTCAGTGGTAGCATTCCCACTTTTAGTCATCTACCCTGGCCGAAATTCTAGCAATTATCTAAAAATGTCAATGGAATGACAGAAATTCAAGAGCAGTGTATGTGGAGACGGTTATTTATATTCATACCGTGAAATAAACCCTACTCTGTTTCGTCATCGCTGTCATCCACGGCCCCGTGCAGATTGCATAACTTGAAAAGTAACCAACAAAGCCTAAATCATATCCCCAATAAATTTCCCATAGACATCAAAATGTCCTTTGAACTTCGTTCACGCACGTTCTATTCGTCCCATTGGGAAATGACTGACGAGGCCAGTTCAGTGACCGAAATCAGTACAGATGTTGTGTATTATTGTCATAGTGGTTGCGCATCATTGGATATTCATCTTTGTTATTCGCACCCGACCGACCGTGCCACGATATTTCAGGTTGTATAGAAAGTAGCCAGAAAGCAGGAAATCTTCGGTTCGATGCCGGTTTGGGGCGTCGGACTTTTGGATGCAAAACATACAAGTAGCTTGTTCCACAACCCACCTAATTCAAGAAATCTCGAGACACATTTCACTCAAAAGATCTACAATACTAGCAATCACACATTTCTTTGCGAAAAGCACAACTTGAATTCAACATATCTGAGGCAATCGGGAAGAAGAAATGGGGTACTCATTGTGAACTCAAGCACAAATCAACGGCTGTAGTAGTCCCAAGCGGTCATAGTCCTTATCGCATAAATCAACAATGAACAGATTTCTGTCAATATAATTAAGACAATTTTTTGTACATTAGTTGAAATAGGTTTAGAGAGAACCAATCGCACTCTCTTTCTATCAATGTAAGCTATAGACAGTAGATCATTAAAGATAAAATGAATACGATTTTGTCTATGGATAGCTCGTTTCTAACTGATGCTAAACATAATCCCACCAGGTGCATTTCCTGCTCTATTTTAGCACAATAATTGTGGTCCCCGTAAGACGTAAAGATGAGAAATTGTCAAAACGATCACATCTGTGTTTGCAGTTGTATTCGTGATTGTGACCACAATACATCTGTTTGAGATTGTGCATACCAAAAAACAAGGGAAGCGAGATTTCCTGGATCAGACAGCCACAATGACGAGCCATCTTCAATGGATCAGTCACAATGCGTGTGTTCGTGTGTGTGTGTGAGAGTGAGAGGAAGGTAGATAAAGTTGGATACAACATGGCACTCATTTGTGTCAATGTTTCGATCGAGAGACCAAGTACAGCTGCTTTTAGTCATTACGTATTGCAATAACCGGACCAGAGGAATGACCGAACGAGTCATACGTCAATCAGTGTGTGCGTGATGCACCAATATGGATAACCCATCAGTGGCGCGGCTCGCGCTCGACATGATTCTGCTGTTTGTCATCAAACTTCCGCATGTGTCTTTTCCAATCACAGACGTAGGAAGACTGTGTGAGGAGACGCCATCTGATTGTCTGAATCCCCTGTGGCAGGTGTACATGTCGAGGTTCTTCCAAAGGGTATCGTGACACACTGATTTGCATTTGACCGAATGAACAACTGACAAAAGCTTCTACACACATACACAACAAATTTGCCTTGACTGAACTGACCACAGTCGAAGGTGATGAGCACCACTCTTTGAGTTTGCCACAGTTGGTAAATGTGGCGAAGAATATCATCTCCCTTATCATCCAAGTTGTCATGATTATCATGGTTCGAACTAATAGTCATAATACCATTATCATTATGATGTTAATTGATCATTCTTTGGCAGATCTCGCCCAAAGATCATAGCCTAATCGATCGGCAAATTTAACCCGAACATAGAACTTTTTATACAACAGTAATCTGATTACCCGAGTACATTGTTTTCAGACACGTTTGTGGAATCGATCATTTTAGGACACCAAAAGAAATATCGGCATATGATTGTAAAGTCCACTTCTTATTTGCATCATTATCCACGTGCACTTCGCTTAATGGGAGTTGGCCGAATCTCTCCCAATATACTGCATCTCAGTTCAGTTCAGTTCCGTTCTTTCAACTATCAAATTCGGACTTTTACAGTCTCGTTTTGGTTGACACTGTAACACGATAACGAATGTGTCCACGACACAACGAAAACGACGACGACAACGATGACAACGACGACAGCAACGGTGATTGGACACGAACACGGACACGCAGGGCTGCCGGATGTGCTGGATGCAGCCCTATTCCGTGGGGGTTGCATGTGCACGATCTGTGAAGGCATTAAAATAGTGAAAACCCGATAGGTCGAAGCCCGGTAAGTGTATAAGCAGGTACCAACACTTACATCAGAAAGAGTATGGGAATGGCAGTCTCTGCCAATGCATTACACCACCTCGCAGCATCATCGGGGTAAAGGTCAGAAGAATAAATGTGGAAAACTGGAAAACAGCAGCAAACAAAATCACGAGGAAAAATCAGGAAGACGAGGAAAGAGCCTGAATGCAGCTAAGCTGCTAACCTCAATCCTTAACCATTTCATTCAATGTCATCAACCATCAAGTGGACGGGTCTTGGGGTCCCCAACCTGGATGTCTCACAAGTTCTACTTGGCTAAGTCTACTTGTTACGGATTTCACACCTTTTAGGTATGTTCTGAAGTGACCACCACAACCTATCCTCCAAGCATTACCTGCCTCGGAGAACAGCGCACGCAGAGGAAATCTGTCGGTGGACATGCATGAGACATGTCAGTCACCTTAACCTGCTTAGATTGTTGTTGTGCTTTTTCAAATTGTACACGCGCAACCTCTCCACGGAGGATCATTGATCATTGCATGTTGCATTGAATAGTCATCGATGCTTAAACACCGATTGTCATCTACCAATATGATTCATAATACAGAATACAATCAAAATATACGAGGGATTTAGGATAAAAGAAGCTCGAAGTATATTTCTTCCACATTTCTTTTGTGGTCAGTGTCATTCATGGTAACCGTGTTAACCGTTTGTTCTGTCGTGTGTGTTGTATCATAACTCAAGAAACCCTTCGGTTTTGATTCGAAAGGTCTTTTACCTGAAGTAATTTTTTGTCACAGACAGTGGAAGATCAACTCCTGTCCTTCACATACATCCGTCCAATGCCCCGAGCCGTGCAATCACTGCTCCAGTGAATAAAACCAGTGCAGATGCTGTGTATAGTTAGAATAGTGGTTGTGTATAATTTGATATTTGTTGTGCCTGATTAGAGTCATACACACCACGCGGACAACCGATCAATATTCCTCTCATGAATCGACACATGCCCGATTTCCTCGATCTCTAATCACACTTCATCGATAGCAGTATTGAATTGTCGATTTCGCTATGTACTGATTGGTCTTATTCTGTTGCGCGTGAGAGCACATGTAGTTTAGCTCTTTATACCAACTCATTTGCTTGCTTGCGGCTTACTCGCCGGCCACGACCGGGTTTCGTGTTTTCGTCCGTACAAACAAAACGTAGTATCACCATTACTTGTTCTGCTTCTAACTACGGACACAACAACACAATATACATCTTCGTTATTGGTACCCGACTGGCAGTATCCTGATAGTTTATCGATAAGCGCTAAGTGGAAGGTTACTGACTCGATTTCGGCTCAATAGGTGAACCTTTGGTTGCTAAAAATGCAAACGATTTTTTCCACCATCCTTGAGACTCAGGCTCCTCGTGGCAATAATAAATTTTCGCAAATGAATATTTTTACTGACACAACCATAGTGTAAGCGTATTGTTGGCATAATTCATTCTTTTTAGTGACTATGTATTTATAGAATATATTGTTGGCACAAGGAGCCTGAATCTTAGGTAAAGGAAAATCCACTTTCATTTTTCACATCGAAAAGTCGATAGCCGAGGGCCACAAACGAACCGATGACATTCCGCTTACCGGGTGGATGCTCTACGAACAAGGCTATCGCGGTACGGAAGGCCTAGTGTGAATAGCACAAGTGAACAGTCGTTGGTGCGCAAACCACGATTCCAATGAAACACAGCAACTGTCCTGGTTTTATTCACTGGACTAGTCTCGTCGGTCACTTCCAAATGGGATGAACAGCATATGGCTGAATGTGATCAAATAGACACTGAAAATGTATTGTTGACGTAAAGAGTCTGAATCTTATTTAGTGGAAAATCCACTTGCATTTTTTCGTATCGAACAGTCGAAAGCCAAGAGCCGCGACGTCGAAGACACGCGGGAGATTAACCTACAATGTGCACTTGTCACAGCTTCCTCCAATTCGAAATTTTCCATTGCAAGAACTAGTCCAATGAACTCGTTTATACGAAAGTGGGCTGTCAGTTGCTCTGATTAAATCTGAAGTTCTTATTTCCAAAATCTATTGTCCCTCTGAAATCACCTGGAGCGAAGGCTGTCGATTGATTAAGGGCAAACAGAGGTACAGATTCTTGTTGACGAAAAGGATCTCCCCCGCGTGTAAACGATCACTTCCACCTACTCATTCACATCCTCGAAATTGAGCATTATATATATATATATATATATATATATATATATATATATATATATATATATTCAGTAAATCAACTAGTATATTGATCAACAAATCATTGATTCAGTTATGAGATTATGTGAAGAATGTTCAACTGAGTGATTCCCTAAATTGCCCATGCATCGAACTACACACATAACGGGGATTTTGTTTGTCCTCGAATAGGGCAAGTGCAAATTCAGCACACAATTTCTATTCAGATGTCTTTCACGAGAATATGCGCCCAAACAGTATTAGTAATAGAACAGTAGCATGATGAATACAATGGATACATTGTCCCCAACTGATTTCCTATTGAGGTCACCCTTCCCTATTCGCTTAGACCACCCGTAGAATGGATCCTGATCGGGTCATCGCCTGTTCCGGACCAGATTTGTTTTCACAACACATTGTACCCCTTGTCATTTGGGGATAATGGTAAAGCGAGGTCTACGAAAACATTCCAACAATTGGGTAGAGTTATTGCTGTCGTTGTTGTTAGTTTGGTTGTTCTCTTTATTATTCAGTTTGGTGACGACCACGTAGATGGTGATGATGAAGACGATGATGATGATGATGATGATTTTGATGTTGCAGATGATTCGAGCTGAGGAACAGCTGTTGCCGCTTAACCCGAAACATTTCGGCCACTTACGAAAACGTTACATATTCCGCGGGCGTGCCACTCACCAGGTTAACCGGGGTTCATTGTTATGATTATCTGAGGACTCGACTGGTATAAGGCTTTGCATATATAGGATTGTTTATCCAAACAACGGAACGGTCAGTCTGTGGACGACAGTGCCCACATCTGGACCCAAATGGCAGGTGAACGATTCAAGGGAACGAGTGGGAAGAGTCAATCCATCGAATTGCTGATGCCCAATTGTTGGAGAAGACGAATAATGAAGAAGCACACTTGTGGTGATCATTTGACCAATTTGTGAGCAGCGGTTATCTTCTTTAGATCGAAAATGTTGTCTACAGTCGAATCCCATAATTCTGGAGGTTTCCGTCCCACAGAAAGCACCATAAAATTCCAAATTGCCAAATATGAAAAGACTTCATTATTTTTTAAATGAGAACGTCTGGTATATGCCAAATGTGACTGATCAAGAATGGATTGATACACATAATTTCCATAATGAACTAGCTGTAAACAGTCCGTTGGCTTGCTACCAGTTCGAAAATAGCTTCCAACGGAAAAGTGCATGTTCACAGGAAAATTACTCACATCCCCGGGGCTTTGAATAGTCGCGTGAAATAGTTCTACCGAGTCTTGGATGGACGATATCCAAACAGAACACGAGGATATTGTCCTTGATTAGGAATTCTAGCATTATGGGGCATAGAAGATTGTCACGAGGTCTCGTTCCTTATGCTTCATGAAAGAGAGCCGATCAGGTCGTTCGATTGAACCACGTGGAAATAAATCGTTTTCAATCATCAGTCTACAGTGGTTTTGTGTATGAGAAAGAAAAACCATTCATAGAGATGAACTCTTGACCAGGAATCAAGAAGTGGGCAACTGTGCATAAAAAAATGAAGATAGTTTGGATTACGTCATCTATGCATGAAAAATCTTGGCACAGGTTGTGTGTGAGTACTAAAACTGTCAACCATATTGGTTCGGATGAATTGTGAACGCGTAATTAGACTGCATATATATCTTGTGGTGTTCAGCGTGGTATTCATTTATCATGAGTACTGTTTTGTAGACTAATAAAACTTTCACATGCCTTGACAACCGAATATATTTCACGATAGAGGGAGGCCGAACAAGTAAGCGTTGACACAATATAAATCTGTGAAATATAGCCAATATAATATAATGTGACTAACAGTCACACACCCCAGGTTCGAGTAGCAGTTAAATGAATCATTTGATGAACAATTAAATAAATATTCTCCTACTTCCTACATTTATTATTCAACGCCACATAACATTTCTGGAAAGGACAGTGGCTAATCAATCGATGCTAAAGGTGGAGATGACCGGCCGTGGTGGGGATCGAAACCTGGTCGTAAATGTCCAGAGCCCACGATGACGAACGTTTGCCACGGACCTTTCAAGTCTTCTACAACCCCATCTGAATCAGTTCTCTGGACTTAAATTTCCAAGTTCTCAGAAAAAGCGCACTATCTTTCATGCTTTCGTGATTTCAGAACAAGACCAATACCGTTTGATTTGTCGTAGTCGACAGGCAAAAAGTCGAATGATATTCTAGAGTTGGATAAGGAGGCTGGCAAGGAAATGGTTGAAGCAAAATTATCTCCATTGGACTGACCATGAAAACCGTATTTTGTCAGAAATGCACTTCGTGAGTACCGTGGAAAACGAGAATTTTGTATAGGGTCAGAAGATCAATTTCTTCAGTATCACGAAACAAATCTTTCACACGGATACTGGTAATTTCGACGGGGTGAGAAAAGTTCACTGAGATTCTTCCATCCGAATGGCCGAATGATCAGGGCTTAGCATCGACAAAACCAGACACGGCGATATGATAGTTAATTAATTTCAGAATAGGCAAACATTTTTTTACGTTAGTCTCGACGACAGAACTCATGTTCATGAAATTGAGTGTCCATCTAAGCCCAACTAAACTGCTAAACTGCACACACTGAATCCAAAACTCATGTCTGTCTCTGATCAAATTTAATACGAAAAGCTCACTAAATAAGGTGATGTGTTCCCTAGACTACTTACTGTGATTCTGAGGATACAACTTGTAGATGTTTGTGATAATGATATGACTGCCTTGGAGCAGAGATTCAAACTGATGTTCAGCTATCTATCCTCATGAACGTCGGTTCCCGAATCCATTCACTTTCTTATCAACTAAAATAGTTCGCTTCGTCTTTACAGCTGAATAAAATTAAAGAAAAGTTGTTGAATATCAACAAATTAGTAAAAGCCAAATACAGCTAAAAATATTGGTCTTTCTTTTTTATTCTCGTTTGTGGAAAAGGTGACAATGATAATAACAATAACTAATTATTTAATTAATTATGGTAGTAAATCTGATCGTCCGACCCACTAGCACGGCATTGATTTCCAATCAGATGACGTTATTTAGTCTGCATTTACTTTCTTTTCATAATGTAATAATGATGCCATATTTAGGAAGGGGCCACAATCGATCAGGTGCTGCTTAGTGGGGAGTGGCTCCCTCCGTTTCCACTATTAGAACTCAAGGAAATAAGGTCGACGACAGAACCTCTGCGAACAGAAGGACAGCCCAGATTGAGTGCTTTAAATCAAGTAGTCACTCGAGTCAACTCAGCAAGAATGGTGCCCAAAAGAACATTCAAATCGTCAAGGCCAATTAGACGGAGAGCACAAATATAGCGTGAGCATTGGTACTGATGGAATGAAGTTGTAAAAACAGGCTAGTTGAGCGGTCGAACGTACTTTCTCATTTCCAAATTTATGACCTGGTTAATAATATGACCAAGTTTCCCTCTCGGCCTTTTTATACTGCCATCATTGAATTAATGGCAAGGGAGTAGCACTGACAAATCATTTTGTCATACTTTGAAGCGAATGAAGCCGATGGAAATTGTTTTACTTTCAGAGGGAGCTCAGTTTTGAGGTTGAAATCAAACACTTATCATGCCGTTGTACAAGCTAACTCTGGTGCAGACCTACTGCTACTGTGGTACCGAATGGATGCACATCATCTATTTCATCTAGCCTTTTGACAGAATATCCTCACTTTTCATCTTTCAATCGGTAAGGACTAGACAAAGCAACGATTACATCTTTTCTCCTTAAGATGAGTTCCACATCTTAGCAGATCTAATACCCATTGCTTTGCCATTTCCTGATGCAGTCATTCTCGACCATCTATTTTTCAGAGTACCGTTTGTATTTTTTGTAACGTGTTTCAGTAATGATCACGCTTGATATTTACAATGAAAATTCGTTCTCTATGCATATAATCCATTTTTAAATCTATAACCCATTTATTTTCAGGTGGCTTCACGCCGTATGACGACACGACCGTCCGATGAAACAACCGCTGATATGATCATGAAGCATTCTTAACATGAAATCGCATCAGGTGTGTTTTGTCACTTGTGTTGGCTGCTTGCATCTCAGTTCCACATTGCTATCATCTTTTGTGCTTCATTTTTTCTCTACTGCGTGTTTGTCAGTGGTTGGGTACAAAACCGAGACACGTGTTGTGTTTCGATTTGGAGTAATAAAAATGATTTGCGGAAATTTTACTTATTGACAATAGGTCGCAATTTGAAAGCAATTACATACCTCTGTTTGCAAGGGAAACCAAGAAATACAATTCATTAGCTCTTCCCGTACCCATGGTCTTACTACACCAGGGAGCTGAAGCTCGCGTTTTCAGTGCTCAGTTGTCCACATCTGCTGGTCCGAGGTTGTGTGTGATAAAGGAGCGCTTCGTCAAGCAATATCGTCATCCTACTCTCGACGCCAACCTATCCGGGCAACGGTTACGTGCCGAAGCTCGCCTATTGTTGCATTGTCGCAAGCTTGGTATTGAGGTGCCACCGGTACTGCTCGTTGATATCCCTAACCGTCGACTTTGGCTCGGTCATGTTGGTCCGGATGCACTAACCCTGAATGGCTGGTTCCAATCTCTTGCGGCCACTTGTCCACCTCAGGCATCTGTTAGTTGTCACGGTGAACAAAATGATTCATCCGTATTTCAATTGGCTGACACAATTGACGGTGGCTCTAGGAGGTCTCCTGTCTCGATTACATGCAAACCACGTGATCCATGGTGATTTGACTATGGCCAATATATTGATCCGTAAGGTAGGCATTAGATGGCAATTATCATTCACGTGTCACAATGAGTCTACTTTTTTCAGCCATGGCCGAGTCATTTCGAAGTGAAGCAGTCGCATCTGGAGCGAATATAATGGCAAAGAAATACATACTGCATAAAAATTGAATGGTATTTTCACCGTTATCTCTCTTGTTGAACAACTAGTTTGGGTATGTGACACAAAACCATTGTGAAAATTCTTCATAAAGTTTCCCTCACTTCTACGAGAGAGCAACTTAGGTGTTCTTTTTTGTCATTTCGGAACTATTTCGTCCAACGGCATCACTTTCATATGGCATTCTAATTTGGGCTTGTAACTGCTAAATTCATATGCGAAAAGTCCATATTTGTCGACAATGTATATATATATATATATATATATATATATATATATATATATATATATATATATATACATATATATATATATATATATATATCAGGGCGCTACCATCATTCATCATGATTGTTTAGGTTGGTGAATTGATCGAATTTGATCAGTTCCTCCGTCTATGTTATTTTGGCTTCCCATAATGCAATTGATTGGGAATCTAATGAACTTTCAAATTTATCCCACGTAGCCCTAAGTGGAGCCACCAATCGCAAACGCGTGATTGGTTCGAAAACGATAATTCATGCCAATGGTCCCACGAAATCTCCACATATTCATGATCCACAGTCGCAGTGTTGAGTTAAATTTTCACTGATAAGCTCTACAACCTGTGGAGTGGGGTGGGGTAGATTTTTGTCCACTGTTCAAACACTGCAGTTACTGTGTTATGTGTGGCAAGGTTGATGCACATTCTTTCAGTACTATGAGAGATACTCCATCAGACCCATTAGATTTATTTGAGTTCGTTTGGAACAACTCTCCGTGAACGTCCATGCAGTCCGAAGTAAATGTGAAACCGTCTTGCGGAAGTGTCTTTAGCGCCTTCGTTGGAAATTGGATATCAAAGGTTTTAATTATTTGTGTTGGTTGTAGCTCAGGTTGTTGGTTGCCATGATGGTCTGATCGCTGATTTCGGTGTTTACATTGCAAAATATTCATCACCAATCGATCGAAACATCATGCCAAGTTGGCGATAAATATGATATGTGTTCCCCTTTTTGTTTGGCCTTCTTTCGGATATACATTGACTGAGTACATGACACAAAACCGATATATATATTCGGCTCAACTCTTAACCCATAAAAGTAACTGGCGAGCAGAAGCTCAAATTGTAGAGAGGTCGGTTAAACGAAACACTGTCTATCCCGTTGGAATAAACGCAAATATCTACCATATCCTTTGTTATTCTTCATTTATTTCCTTTTTATTGTGCTATAGGGATACAGTATTTCAGTTCGCGGGTCTCAGTCCAAATGGAGGCTGACCGCTATGGAAGGTGACCAGTGACAGATATAGAGGCAGAGGTAGGATTCGAACTCGGGAGCCAAGGATTAAAGTTCACCAAGATAATCGTTTGATCTCCACCTGAATGCGTAGGAGAATTGTGTATATTATTTCGACAGAAAGCCCCATTCCTATGTTTTATATACTCTCTGATTAGTTGGTTCGTCTCCAAATCACTATTATAACAGCCCTTATTATTCAAAGCAACAACACTTGTTACTTCTGTGTGAACTCAATCTTTCCGACTTACTGTTAAACGTACTTTGTATTATTCTCGTGATCTTTGATGAACCGTAAAACGGATTTCATGAGTCATCAGAATAAACACTCCTAGTCAGTAAACATCAGGTATTCTTATTCAGATACAGGTCTATAATGATCATTCATATGCTTCTGCGCAATTTTCCATAACATCTGTTTCATTCGTCTTACGAATGTGCACAGGGGCGCAATTCCGACGGTGGTTGAACAACCATCATCATGGATTTTATACCACTTCATCCCAGGTTCGATTCCCACCATCGCCAATAGCCTACTCATTTGGCATCTTTTTGATGGCTGCAGTTTCCATCCTGAAATAGTGTACATTGCTGAAAAGTAAATAAACTAGGCAGTAGAATATTGTGAAAAGTTCTTCTCCGTGAATATTAGTTGGTTTCAGACTTTTTCTACTAGACAAACTTCAGTAGCTAAACGTGGAATTCGTATGTTCCATGGTAAAGTGAGGATCACTGAACACACGTTGAAAGTCCCGCGGTCCTCAAAACTAGCTGTTTTGAGCTTCGTACAATTTCACCTTACGTCCAGAAGCAGGTTATCGAGAAAGTCTTTACTGAGGCCTACAAGACTACTGACACTGAAAAATCACTGGTAAACCACTCGACTCACAGTTGGAGCCTTCAAATTCTTCCATGCTGTACATTACATCTATCTATCTGGCTATCCGAGTTGGTCCTCGGTGGCTTGTGCAGACAATCGAACGGATTTGCACGGTTGGTGACTCCTAACAATTGTACTTGTGCGTCCATAGTTCTCAACGAAGATGAATTATGTGGTAATGCAGCATGATGCATAATTAAACCAACAATTCACGCTTTCTACTTCTTCAAATGATAGTCTGTGCTTTGTAGTTCCAGCCATCCCACCCCACCCCCCTATCAACTTCTTCAATGAAGTTCACATCAAGAGATCCCCAGAGATATCAAGTTCAAACTGTTCGTCCCATCCCAGTTTTTCTCAATCCAGTAAAGTATCGTGAACTGGTTGTGAGTCGTGGACTCGTTTCTACTACGCAGTCCTCCTCTCACTGATACACATCAATTCAAGGTGCTCTGGACAGCTTAGGAAACGAATATTATTTTTATGCTATCTAGGCAGCTTATCCGGACCCATCTGAGAATGAATCACGATGCTTCGTGTCCACTGTCCAACTTCGCAACCCGTATGATCGGTATTACGGACACCGACAAACATACACAGTCGGTTGTCACTCCGTCTAATCAGTCAGTGAAAATGTGTCTCTTGTTGAGAAGACGCTTATAATGTGGGTTATCTGATCTTGTTCATCGGGAGTTGGCAACACCATGTATCAACGACAACCACAGTTCTCTCTCTCTCTCATCAGCTCCGCCTCCCGTTCTTCCGTACGACTCTTGATCACTTGATCACGTTCGAATAAGCAGGACACGGCTCAAATTGATGCTGTCATCATCCGACAGTGCGGTTTGTGCCATCGGGATTGGCACACCAGCTCGGTAGTTACCACGGCAAATCTGTTCACACCGTCAATTCACGTGAGAAATCTGGGCCAAGTTTAAATGAGAGAGAGTGTGTGCGTGTTTGCGGGTGAAATCTAAAGGGATGAAACAATTTTAGGTTTGGTGGTACAAGGATACGGAGCAGGTGAGTGGGTGGGGGGGCGGAGTGACGTGTTCAGACTACCTGCTAGTTCGTCACATGGAAAAATCCGTTGAGACCAATTAAGATGAAATCGATGTGGGCATAGTCACTGACTCGTATGGAATGTTGGTGGAGAGGCAGCCAGGTTACGTAATCGCCAGCACCACTCAAACCTCGGCAACTATAAACAGATGAAAATTATTTGTGGTTTTTTTTGTGCACGCCGACATCCGGCAGAAGGAATTCACACGTTCGCGCATGCATTGACACACACACACACACACACGCACACAAACTGGTCCATAGACTGCCCGCATCAGAACGAATACCCTCGTTCAGCCGGATTATAACGCCTTACAATGATCAGGTTGTAAACCTATTCGATCAAATCAACCTGATCCAAAGTTCAATAAAGAGATGGAAATATACAATCACCAGGTCAAACGGACACTGAATTCACAATTGAAGCCATCGAAACACCATAGTAAAGCTATTTGATCCTTGTTCGAAATCGACAGAAGAGCATTTTCACCGAGTACCAATATTCGTACTCGAGTTCAACGTGCGTGAGTACAAAGTCACTTACACTAGCGCCATTTGGCTAACCGCGGACACTCCCACCAGGTTGTATCGTGAAGAACAAAATCACAAGGGTCTTCGAAATCCACCAGACGAATTAATTTCTTCTCACTGATATTATGTTCCCTAAACTTGCCAAATCTTATCACAATACAACGCTGAAAAGTGAAATGCTGTAGAACGTGATTGTGATAATCTCAACAGCGGCCCGTGGACAGTGGAAATTCTGTTCCCTGGGGTAGCATTATAAATTGGCCTGAGGGTAAGAGTTACAATACGAGTACAATGTTCAATGTGGTTCATTTTTCAATTTATGAAGATAAATTTCACCAAAGATGATTTTCGTCACCGGTGAACTTGTGCTGATCCGGCTAACAAATAGAACTGGAAACAAAGCAAACACATCATCTCGTGACTCATCACAGATCTCACAGTGGATGGTTCTCTTCATTGCGGTACTCTCTTGGATATTCTACATGATAATGGGGTTCACGGTCGTACTCCGAACATCCTTCGTGATTGATTTCCTAATCACACACAGTTTAATTCTCGTGGTAGCCGACACCAATCGTCTGTTCACATTGGCTCGGTTGTTTTTCAGGGTGCTATTCTGTCCTCTTTTATTCTTCATCTTTATGTAAGTGAAGTCCCCATTCCAACTAATCCCACTGGCTACAAGTATGACGATGATGTTGCACTTGGATGTCACCATAACGGAAAAAGAAGTTCGAACATTTTTCAAAACAGTCTGAATGAATTAGCTGGTGGTCTACTTCCCACTCTCTTTCTTAATGTCCCAAAATGTATTGACACTTCCTTCGATCTTCACTGTGGCTCTCAAACTGTTTTCAATAACATCCCATCTCTCGATTGATAATCAGTATCTACCCAAAGCTTCTTCCGTCCGTTACTATGGGACTACTCTAACTAACAACCTTTGGCACGAGGAGTCTGAATCATAAAGATAGTGGAAAATCCACCAGCATTTTTCTCACTCAAATAACCAACTCTGTGAGTGGTATTCGAACTGTCGACCTTTCGCATACCGGTCTGATGTCCTACCAGTTGGGCCGTCGCGATACGGTCGATCGATTATGAATAGCTCAACTGAATATGCAATTGAGTAGTAGGAGATAAGATTTGTATAAGATGATTCTCCATGCAGCTTCAACACTCAACTGACCATTGAAAACCATGGAAGCACTGTACACCTGTTTCATCATTGTTGGGAATCATCACCCCACGGGAACTCGAACCCGAGGTGAACGATTGTGAATCGAACAACTTAACCACAAGGCCATCCGGGCTGGTTCTCAACGGTTTGTTGAACACCAACACTACATGATACCAAGTGAATATCTTATGAAGTGCAAACAGTGATACACGGCAACCGTTCTTTACAAGCCATTTACAATGGTTCGGCTGATTATCCTTTGCTCTTTTTTATCGAATGAGTATTTTTATGCAGATCATGTCAACACAGAAGATGTCAATGGAATTTTCGAATCAGTTGGCTTGTAAATGAACCCCATAACCACTAGACAGTTGAAAGAAATTGAGGGTGAACCTGGACTTGGATGGACTGGACTGATCTGATTGTATCTATCTCGTTTCCAATGCGGCCTCTGTTCTAATTGTCTAGATAATGTCAATTTCCGGACGCCCTAAGGCAAACCTCAATCACTGCTCCCGAAAGTGGCATCAAACAGAAGTTGCGGTTCCCTATAGATGTACTCCTCCCATTCAGTGCCACTCGAGCTCCACAAAAACCAGGCGAACAGAAGGGGTGTGTGCTTTGTGTTGATGGTGTCTTGGACCAGGATTTGTAAGCTTGAAATTTCTACAGGAGTGATAAGGTAAGACAGAGAGAGGTAGGGAGGAGTGTATGTGTGTGTGTTGGGGGGGGGGGAAGGTTGTTGTGATAAAAGTTTCCCTGGTGGAGTTCAGCCTTATTCTGATCGGATTAAAGTAGCAATCAGTCGGGGTTCTCACTCTTTGACTGATAAAATGGCCACGTGTTGAGTGAACCAGAAGTCAGCAAGTAAATTGACCAGTGAAATTGGTTAGGTTACTGGTCGAAGAGGTGAGTCATTCAGTGACAACTTGTCACGATTTGAACAGATTGACAAATTTAGGCTCGTGCCCAACTCGGAGTGGACCCCGCGATTTCCAGGATTCACGAAGCGGAGCCAATTCAGAAGTGAGTTTCGATAAATTTGTGGTACTATTGTCGTGGAGTGCACATATTAATCACTAAGTAAGTGAGTAGCTGATTTCTCAAAACATAACTGTGGGAAGTTGTGGATTCATAACGAACGCGGAGGTCAGATGAATAGACACTATAGGGTAGAAGAAGGCATGTAAACCACAAAATTGCATCCTACGGCTAGAAGACAATGGTCTTCGAGGATATTGGACCAGAGGAAAGCAAATAAGCATTGTTGTTCCATTTGATTACTTTTCGATGAATTCTGAACTTTGGTTCCAACAAGTAGAATAAAGCCACGGCAAGTCCCCTGGATTAAAACATTAGTGGCAGCAGAGTTAGTAGTGGTAGCAATAGAAGAGCTTGGAAAACGGAAATGGATGTCTAGGTGATGTTGGAGGCGGTTTGAATGTTCTCGAAGGTGTTAGCACTCCCGTTTATTTAGATCTAGTTCACGCTACCAAACTTATTTTATCACGTACCGAACGGCATCTCCCTCCGAAAAGGTTATTTTCTATCAATATGTCTTAGAAAACGGAGTCTCTGGGATCCATTCACTTCAGTTTGTAACCCATCGTACTATTTCCCACTGCCTTTACTTTTTCTCAGTAACCACTCCCGTAAAAGGTAAGGATAGTATCAACAAGTCCCTGAAATAGCTTTTTATCCTAACAGTATCAGTGAAGATATCCGCGCTCACTTCATCACCAACATGCATTCTGATGCTTGCGACTCATTCACTGTTAGATTATGATCTGGCACTAAGCATAGACTTCAATCCACATTCTTCAAATCCGTCTCTCACCTATCCAATCATTCGTATTCCCAATTTATAAGCTTGTGGTTCATCCTTGTTGTTAATCAAAATGTGTTGTTTTCCTGTACCCCATGCTTCAGTTCCCGTTGGAGTCCGTTGGTTGAGCACTGCAGATGATTTCTAACCCGTGAGATGAAACAGCCGTACAATGCTCGCACGGTTTCGGACGATGAGACAAGGGCCGATAGTACCTCGTGAATCATTCTGAGACAAATTAAAGTAAGCACTCGATACACTGAAACAAACGCATATACATGTTCGTAATTGGTACCTGTTAGGGCAATATTTACCAACTTTAAGATCACTTCTCATACGCGATACTATAAAGTGCAAAAACAGTGATAGATTTGTATTATTTTATGTAGCAATGACGTAGAACACAGAACTATGTGTCATTCAAGTGAGGTCAATTTGAACGGGTTACAGTTCTCCACTTGACACGCCGAGTTTTATTTCACACACAACGACGAATTAACTAGGCTTACTCAGTTATTCCGAGTAGGGATGAAATATCTGTACACTGCTTCGAGTTATTTGCAACTTTGAGCGAAAAGCGAAATAAGTAAGTTTTTAACGATTCCAATCAGTTTAAACCATTCCCGACACCTCACTAACCATAGTGACAATTGCTGTCGTTGTGCTGAACACAGCTGATGTCTGTGATTTTATCTGAACGGCATAGCTGGTGCACACAATCGACTCGCACATTGAGACGACTGGAATACAACGTACCGACCATTTCGCATCGTCCTTGTTTCCAAGTTCGTATCACACGACCGGGTGCTGCCCTGCCCGACCCGTTCATCCTCACCAGAGTGCCAAAGAGAGAGAGCGAGAGAGCGAGAGAGCGAGATGGAGACTGCGAGAGTGCGATCTGTTTCAGACATTTACCATCCAGGGATTGAGGCATTTTCTGTCTAATGCAAATACCATATTTTCAACACCTGTGCAAACCTTCATCTGAATGCGAGATGAAAGTGACTCTGAAACGCCAGACAAACGTATATCATTCAGAAGCCACTTTGAGGATATGATGATGAGTGTGTAAATCTGACAGTGGAGACAATATCGCATGATGCGCCTCCTCCTTCGGAAGGGGGAAACGGAAAGGAACTCTGGACACTGTTGTTCACCCACCCATAGTATGAATTAAAAATAGTACCGAGTGTGAATCATAAAATGTGCAGTTTATTCCCGTTGGCAACTGTTGATATCGACTCAGTTACGATTCGAATTGGTTCAACTCGTAGCCGATCCTACAGCATTTCCCGGTACGGCCGGTTGTCCTCGCGCAGTTCAAATCACTTCCACAAGTCTATATTACATAGTCAATGTTAGTGGATACCAGTCTAGACAAGACATCTTTAAAAGTGGCTTTGTTAGTGGTCTGGTTTGTTTGGGTTTGAGACACACGATGAAATTTAGCGTACGAGAAGAGAGACTAAAATACACTGATCCCCTCCTCCAGCGAGGAACACCAGCCCGAATCTCTCAAACTGTTTCTTCCGAGTTGGTATTGCATTCACAGAGGCGAGCAAAAGGAAGCGGCTAAATAAGTAATAACAATATTATTATTATTATTATTGTTATTATCATTAGTATTATTATCAGTATTATCATTATTGATAAAAACAATTATTATTATTATTACTATTATTATCACGTGAAGTCCCAACAGGTCAGGTGTGCTAACGAGCCAGAAAACTGATATTATTTTCCCCCGGGGAAAGTAAATCCTTAGATCAAATTTCACTCGACAATGTTTCCTGTTGGGGAGTAAAATCCCCAATTAAATGTATTTTGTTCTGTTCCGGTGGGGGTCTATTGCATGGTGGGGAGGGGGATTTTCTCGCACATCAAACGTGTTTCTTGCACAGTGGTTATTGCAATCAGGCAGGTAGCAATCTGGCAAGGGGTCTACTGCACGGGAAAATGGGTGCACATGTACTGTCGTTACAATCCACGAGGTGTGCCAGGTAGGAAGGCCAGACTTTAGAATCAGCTCGTTCGAAAGTCGACAAAAAAACCAAAAGGTACAAATATGCTACTTTGCAAAATCGCTGTTCTGTCCACTTGAAGACAGTCACCATCCGACGGAAGAACAGTCGTGTGGTTCGCCTTTGTCGTTCACCTCATCGCAGTTAGTTTCTTGGGTATGGTGGCGTTGGAAACCCACAACTGTCCATAATTCCGTTTTCAGCAATCGACTGCTTGCCAAGTAGTATATACACTCACCTCACTATGAAAGTACAAAGCGTGCAGCGACGATCATTCACGAGAGCATCCTGTACAGCACTACTGTGTTGATCCTTCTCATCAGGATTTATCACGTGCGTTGTATGTCCACTGTCCCTCTAAAATAGGACTATCTGGACGAGTACACAATCACTGGTTCCAATTTCGAGGCTGTCAAATCGAGAGGTGACCAGCGGCAGAAGGGGTCGAACCCGAGATACTAAGGTTTCAAGTTTGGCATCATGACAGTCTGACCATCACCGGCCAATAATATAAAATATTCTTTTCAATACAACTCTGCAACTAAAATCATTGTTCATGAGGAAAGTGGACAACAATCTGTGAGCTAAATGAAGCAATACTTCCAACGGCTTCCATGTATATGGATGAAGTGGCTTGCTGAGAGATCTCCATTGCTAGGGTTTTCGTTTCTATCTTTTGCAGTCTTACGCAAAACAACGGTTTAGGACTCAAAATTCTGTACTAGTCAATGCAATTTACGTTAGCTTTGTAATGTTCTCTCAGCTGTTCGCATTGCATAACACTGGCTACCAAGTAAACTTGCCTGAAGTTTGAAAGTTCGAATTTTGAGAACCTTTGGATATGAATTACATTTCAGAATATGAACGTGAAAATCAACACAACTGGTCTCGATCATTGATGAACTGAGGCCGATCCTGCCTGGAACAGATCTTTTGTTGATGCTTAGACCGTGTATGCCTAACAAAGAGAGACAAAATTAATGATAACCACTTCAGAAAATATTATATGTCGTAAGTTATCAACCATTTCTCGGTCGATCGGGGATTCAAGATGAATATACTGTTAGTGAATTTGTAGTATATAATCTCGTTATCAAGGTCATACGGGTGACGTTCGTTTTGTAGTGGTCAGGCTTCAACGCGCCATGTTGGTGTTCGATTAATGTGAGTGTATGGGATTCATATGATACATCTGTTCAGCGGAGGATCGCTGGTCCTTGTGTAATACGAGGGTAAAATTTTGTCTTTTTTCGTGATGGTGGAGTAGTTTGCAAACAGGACCTTTCATTTCCACTAATTTAGTATATAGGAGAGATATGAATTGGTACTAAAGCATCAGACATGTGTTGTGGAAGATGTTGTTCAAAATCTTTCCATAGAAATCCTTCTCACGTTATTCGTTTAAAACATGATATCAGAACAAAATGTGAATAAAGATATTTCTGGCATTTTTACGAAAGGGAACACGTGATTAGCAATAAATACACCCGAGGCCAATATTTCTCACTAAATGAAGTGAAGCAAGCCGTTGTATCAATTTGCCAATCACAAGACAGCAATGTAAGCCCAGAAAAGATGGTCACCTGTGTTGTGTCCATGTGAAAACCACTGGATTATACCCGGTCACTGATTCTTCGATTGTCCAATCCCAACGGAAAGGTAATCACGAAAAAGTGCGGAAATTGTATTCACGAAGCACCCCGTTCGTGGGCTGGAAGGACGCGGAGTGCATCCTCGCTGATGACGTGACTTTGGGGAGATTTCCGACTCCTGTCAACCAGTTGCAGTCGTGAAGATACTCCAATCGCATTGGTAATAGTTTGGGCCATCGATTTCATTTGTATGCTCTACAGTGATAACTGGATGACTGACAAACCCATGGCCCAGGATGAGGAATTCACAGAGAAGCTGCTTACAATGATTTGAGGTAATCAATCCAGTTTATATAAGCGGCATACAAAATCATGATCAACCGTGCTTGAGAGAGTGTTATCCGGGACACTCTGAACAATGCAGGATTGTTTGGGTTCAAATGACAAGTGTTTCCACTCTATCAGATGGGAGAAATTTTTCTGCAAAGTCCACTTCAATGCTGTTTGATGCGTTTGATTATGTGCCACATGATATGCGTTTATCGTGGCAAAATCAGTTGGACTTTAAAGATCTAAGAGTACCAATTGCCCTGTAGTAACTGTGATTTGAGTATGATCGATAATTTACCTGCAGTGTTCGATAGATGAATTAATGAATTTTATCCACATTGAACTTTAAATGTGAAAGTGGTGCATGGAACTGAGCACAGGATAACCAGTTGTATCATGGCTAGACCGGTGGATTCTATGCCTAGGAAATCGAAACAAGTCACAGACAAATGAGGCAAGGCTACATATTATGTACAAAATGATAATATACGAGTATAGGACATTATGGGGAAGCTTGCACACAAAAACCGAATATAACTAATTTGTGCATTTGTGATTCACCTTTCCTTATGTTGTGGGTCGATTTCGTATGTGAGAAGGCGAACTTAGTGAATTTATGCTATTCACGAGGAGAAGAGATAACCGGGAACACCTTTGTATTTACTAGTTACAAAGTGGCCGGTGCAGTTGATGTAACTGGTTTTCGTGAACGTGCAACTTTTTTAATAAGGAGACAATAAATGTATAGACTACGAATTCATTCGGTTCTGGACAATACAAGTATTCAGGGTGAATCAAGTGAATTTCTTTCAAGTTACTTCCTCAGATTACATAATGATGATGCACCGATTTAAGAACGGGTTTGCGACGAATTCGAGGCTGTCAGTTGAGGAAAGTGACCGGCGCTGTGAAAGCAGGATTCCAACCAGGGACGGGAGGGTTGAAAGCACCTCGTGATGATGACCGTTTAGCCATCGCCAGTCAATTCAATGAAAGCTCTGATGCATTCAGTACAGAAGGCACTGAACACATGGTTTTGTCGGTAAAATAATCTGAGCTTCACGTTTTAGAAAACACTAATTTAGTCGTGACTCATTCTGTTTGCTATTTAACCTGCAAATCGGTCAGGCTTGATCGTTTCCTCTCTCTCTCTCTCTCTCTCTCTCTCTTTCTCTTTCTATCTCTCTCTCTGTGGTCCGGGCTGTATGTGTCCATTCAATTCATATCGATGGAAAACTGTGGCTTTTGGCAAAGCAAACATGTTATGGACAGTACTGTTTATGTATTCATGCGTCGTCTCTGTTTTCGCACGAATGGCCCAAAATGACGTACAAACAAAAGATCACATTCACAATCAAGTAGCAAATGATTTCACGTGTGCGAATGGGACGGCAGTGTAGAGCCTCGGAATTGTTGGGTACGGGGACATCATATTTCTAGTGTTTGTGTCCGTATGTGTGTGTGTGTGTCGAGGGTAGCATTTACCACATTATCCCACCTCCCCAACACCCAAACGTCTCTTTAACACCCCTTCCTGTATAAAATACGTCAGACACTCATTGTTTTCTTAACTGCACTATCCTCCCAACACACCGCGGAGGCGAAATTCAATCTACCGACCGGAGTCAGGATCTACTTGGTTATATTATTAGTGAAAGGGACAAAATGTAGCTGAGTAAGAACATAACAAAAACAGGTGTGCTTGTATGTGTATACGTTAACGCGTGTTGGAATGGGAGGATTTGTTGTCGACAGACAAGACGTCCACGAGACATTAATATTTGTTCGTTCGTTCGTAGTGTTTCTCCACATACTGACCATCATTTCAAATGAGCTATGACTGTTTTCTTTAACTCTCGTCCACTTGTCGGGTAGCGGGAACTGTCTGAATCTTAGAGGAGTCAGCCATTCAACAGGCGTACTTTAAACCTGTGATCTGCTTACCAGGCACACACACACACACTCACATGGAGAGGGGAAGAAATACACACACACACACACACACACCACACACACACACACACACACACACACAGAGCACACCATTGTCGATTTTACTCCCAGGTCTGTGCTTCACATCACAAATCATAAGTCTTCTTGGCCGTTTCTACCGGATCATTCTCAGTTTGAAATGTAGTACCACAGTCAGTTTGGGGTAGGTACGAAGAACTTGGTAGACAGTGAAGTGTCACAGTTATCCAGCAATCAACCAGCGTCTTCACCGTTAAACCATGAAGAAAAGGTATTAGTTTGATGAATGTGTCTATGTCTGAGCAAAATAACTGCTTTGTAATAAGAAAACGGACGCCAAAATGGGACGCCTTTCCGTAGCCGCGGCTTCATATCCACCGAAGATTTACAGGCCAAGGTACTAGGTTTTCATTACAAGTGGAGTACTCTCATTCTGATGTATCATCTGACAAGCATTAGGATATATCTATATCGGTGCCTTTTGTGGGGCTTCCCTCGTTGATTCGTAGCATTCACTGTTTCACAGAGTTGATAATCAGCTCGGTCCTAATCATATCAGCTCGTCATCACACATCACCACCGTCATCATCATCATTATCATCAACATTCGCGTCCCACCAACTCAGTTTCTGCCTTACTGAGGCGTGCCAAATGCCCCAAAACTGGTTGACTGCTCATACCCGGGCTTGACAGTGCGCAAGTGAAAGAATGACTGAAGGAAGCTGAGTGGGTATTATTGTGAGCGCTGACAACCAGCATCTATGTGCAAACTATCAGCGGTAATCGGGTCTCCCTCCCTCCCTCTCTTTTGACCTATCTTCCTCCCTTCCCGTGCATCCGTCCATTTGCCATCATAATTCACCAACTGGTTTAATCTGTCGCCAACATGGAGTAGAATAAACCGAACTTGAAATTTCATTGCTCGTTTCAATTGCTATGCCACTCGTTTTAGGTCCGCGGAAGGAGGTGGGGTGGAATTGTCCTGCTCAAGTTGTCTCTGACACAAATTTTTCCCACCCCACCCGCTCCCAATCAAACAGCTCGTTCTCATCCCCGTCCACGATTATCCCGCCTCCGTGAACCACGCATCAGTAACGATCATTCACCCTAACATCTGTTTCACAATTGCATCTCAGACCGACCAATGAAACAGTCAAATTTTTGACGGTGGATTTTTGTTACTAGGCCAATTCAAGTACACGTAGAATGTCGGTGGATTGTAACATGCATAACAACATAATATGTTATCAGGCGACCACAGCCCTAATTCATTCGTGCGTGTTTTGGTTTAGAACAGAATTCACAGCACTTTCCGATGGTTCAACTCTACTCCAGTCGCTGGAGATGTGAATGAGGAGCACACACAAGTGCACGAACTACAAGTTCTGTTACAATTCAGAAAAACACACCACTGTCCCAAAAAGCGCCGTTCGGTCCCCACTCCGAGTCTTACCCCTACCTGCGATTATTTTTTTTCTTCACTATTTGATTTCACCCGTTCACATTCTGACATCGTGAACAGCATAAACACCGGATATCCTATTCCAATACATATGCCAATATGCCATGTATTCTTAGAACTGGTGATCAAATTTTATTTTTTAATAATTCAATGACGTTGGTAATATTCAACTCACCTGGTAAAATCCACGGTGGCACATTACATATGGAGGCTCATCGCTGGCAGGAATCACCAGCGTTGCACATGGGCCACTTCTCATATGGGATCCAAACTCGGCTTGCTCGTGGTCTGTCGCTTCACGTCAATTCTACATGATGTGGAGCCGATCCGTCAGTCGGTTTGGACTTCAACTACTCACCACACACTTACACACAGCCATCAACTACGACTGACATGTTTCCAATTAGAGACTCAATTTCAGGGCTTCTAACGCTTCGGAGACCTGGTGATTTGAAGTCTACCAAATGGACAGTTGGACGCTGATTGGAACTACACCATTACTTATTACCCAACACTGAAACCTAATCCGTTACTGAGTGTACTATCACTCCAAAATCATACCATACAATCTCTGCTGTGCCGAGTGTGCTCCTCACACTGAGCTGCGAGGTCACGCATGAAGGGTTTCAGACTGTTTGAAAATGACGCACACTCTTTACCCGCCCAAATTACGTTCGTATATGGCATTCACCACCAAAGGGAACTAATTTGTAATTTGACGGCCTACAGCTAGATTTCCCCATGAATCAACAAATGTCCTCCACCAGTTGAATATACGAGCACGTATGTGGTTATGAAACACAGCTCGATGGAACAGACAAATACTGAGTTGATCCAAATGTGAAAAGTCATTGACCCCAACGTGGACGCCACACGCAGTTTGGTATCGTGTGTGCTCTATCAGTTCACCTACGGGGCCACATCAAAGGGAAATCTTGATGGAGGCAGTCAAATTAAAAAGCTCAGTGAGATGGATTTCATATGCTAAAACAACATGAACGAGTAGAGGATGCGATTCACTTGCAAAACGTTGATACCCTTTGAAGCAGACTCGCGGCTCAGCTGGCAGATCACACGTAGTACCAAAGCCTTGGTGAAGTGCATGAGTAGGATTGAATTCCGTCGAGATCAATGACTATTCACAATTGGATCCCTCCTGTTTGCCATTTGCTTTAACAGACTTTCACAAAGGATCATTTAGGCATCGATGAAGTGCAGTCACCGATATAGTCCTGACGAGGATGCAACTACACGTGTTCTTCCAATTTTCCTCTACTGTTCTCCCGTTATTTTTGCTGGTCTACTGAATAAAAGATTTTAGAATTCCTCGTCGAGATCCATCTATTATCAGTCAAGTATCGTTCATACCCTTAAATGAGCTATCTGCTAAGCTGTGTGAACTACACCCGGCCGCATGTGATGATGAGCACCGTGAAAGAGTTCCAGTTGGGACTGGAGAGTTGATGAGGCAACGATTTCGAAATCATCAATTTTATTCGGGTAGTATGTGACACAACGGAGGCAGAACACGGTGTCAATCTATTTTGCAAAACTCTATTTTATCTTTCATCAATAACTTCCCTTTTATTATGCAATAATGACAAATATTTCCTGAAAGGGGCCACGCAAAACTAGAGTCCGCCTATTTGGGAAAACTAACAGGTAGTGGTGACGACGGAAGGACGCGAACTCGCAGAAGAAGGGTCTAAGGTCCACCATGATACCTGTTTGACCACAGCCGGTTATTCATATTGATAAGAATCCGCAGTAGCATTGACCAGTCGAGTTCCGACTGACGAAGATTCACATGTGGACTGGTAGACCAATCCGGTAGATTCTCACAGATTTCAGTACAATTTCACACGACTCTGAGCACTAGCTGAGTTCACATTCGGGGCGGATGCATTTCTTGAGTATCTGACCACTGTACTCGGCACCTGTTGCAAACCTTTTGTTACTAATTGAAGCCGCGTAATCAATGCCAACATAGTTCATCAATCGTGTAATGTGAATTATGTAGAGGTAACAGAAAACAGTAAAAACGATAGAAGCATCATCGTACAGTTATTTCATCCTACTGGTTATCAGCTGAGACACGGACCTCGTGGATGCCTGCATGATCGTGAATCGCAAGACGGCAAACTCAACACTGATAATGCGTGATTAAACATTTTATAATCAGGCTAAACCTCTCACTTCTGTGATTCTAACAAATTACAATTTCCCCCATTTTACGCTGTTGTCTGATGGGAGGGAAAAACCTGAATGGGGGTGCTGGACAATCTTGAACTTGAATCCCCGTCGAAATTGAATAGAGACCGAGCAACATTTGCGCTAGAAATGAATACATTGATCTGTTTTGAACCTGGAGATCTCTTTCTGGAATGGTCCCATGGTGACAATGATGAAGACACTGTCTGGTGGCTTTTTGTTTATGTCTGAGTTGGATCCCGATGACACATGGCCCCTTTGCCTCTATCTAGCTCAATATCGACTCGGTGACATCGATGAACCACTACTTTCCAGTCAGTTGTCACTGACTTCTTATAGGGTAAACTTTGCTAAATTATGCAAATAAACAATCGTTCGAGGATTGTCGGTAGTCGACTAATCAATCACCAGATGTATGTTTGTATCCACACTGATTCTCACACTGTGAAAAACTGCATTCACCCTGGTCATAAAAAATTAAATTCGATTCAGTTTTTTTAGTCATGGATGCAATAATTCATATCCGGGTGTGAGGGAGCTTGATGCCAAAACGACCGGGCCCTGACAACATGAACAGCCCCGACAACAGTATGCATTTGTATTGTTCTTGTGTAAACATGTTCCCTGCGAGTGTTATCAATCCGATCATGTTCTGGGACCGTCGAATTTGGCATCAGGTTACTCGCTGTCTGCTTGTTTCACCTCTCTCTCCCCGTCTCTCTCCCTCTCTCTCTCTCTCTCTCTTTCTCTCTCTCTCTCTCTCTCTACCTCCACCTGGCTCCACCAGCCATCGGTCGTTACCAAGGCATTCACTTCAACAGAATGGTGGCCACCCCGGTATGCATATAAATCCGAATCAGTGATTTCGTTCGCCCTTTCCATCTGATCTGATCTGGTCTGTGTATCATCGTTTATACGGTCCTGACAACTGGTTTATGTGTTTCTCTTTCGGTGTACACAACAACAACACAACGGAACACAAGAGTGTAATACACTGATACACACACAAACACGGATTAGCCTACCTTCTAGGCTGCATTGATCGATCCGAAAATTCGACCGGTCAATCGTATCCAAACAAATCCAGACCTAAATGAGCACTTGTTACTCTGACTTTCAACAAAAGCCCGATATGAGGGTGATTCAAATGGCGGGCAGTGAGCAACTAATCACTTTGAGATCGCAAACTTTAGTCGATTAGTTCTGCCTCTACTTCAGGTAGACTAGCGACCTTAACTAGCGTCTGTTCATCGTTGTCAAATTTTAACAAGCAGAATTCCACAAGTTATAATCACTGAATTATACCCGCAGACAGGAGCCGGACGCTACCGGACTCATCACTAGGTTGCCAATAGGGGAAAGACCGCCGATCTTACGGTTAATCAAGAATGGGGTATTTTTGGGGCTCACTAATTCAGTGATAGCGGGTGACTAACAGCGGCCATCGGTGGTGGGATGAGCTTGACAGGTGTTCTTCTGCATATTACACACACACAAATCCGTGTTCGGCCTAGTGTGACGTGACGTATGTGGTTGACCAGTGATTTGATCCACTGACGCTTGTCGCGTTGTACATAAGCAACAAAGCCTTCCACACCAGATACGAACCATTTTATCGACCATCTACTGGCCTACAATCTAAGGGTACGCTCAAGACCCCTGTTCCCATCAGAATATCGTATGAACTATCGTCCTGGTTAGGAGCTTCCAGCGGTCGGACCTTCTGGTTTCGCCGGACATCTTCGTCAACGACTTCGGAGTGGAATTTCCAAAGAAGGCTGCCTACTTCGACCTTGATAACAGCCTACCCATATGTTGCAGGTTGTGTTGCACTACACGTCCCTACTAGACTATTCATGAAGATAAGTAAAATATAATATAAGTGCCACACAAATGAGCTGTGGGACTAATGCTACGATTTGTCTTAGAACTCATCCGCCAAACAGACGTACCGCGCCAAGTTCGAGCAATCACTGCAACTCACTGGAGGCAAATATCCCCATTCAGACAATCTCAGGACGGATTCGAAATCCGGAACTCGGTGAGGGACGGTGTACTACGGACGGTTGTTGACATAGTTCTGCCTAAATAGTTTCTAGTGGCTTACAATCTCACATGTGAAGTTTCAATGAACGAATGGAGCTAGTGACTCCTAACGGGATTTATTGACTTATCGAGTAAATGGGTGTGATGAATCCGTCCATCATCTAACCCATGAAATTTATCCTGATAAGAAGTTTTTATTGTTTCCTGACGATATATTGAAAAGCTGTCACGTGTTCATTCCTACAAGACTGTGAACCAATTAGGTATGCTTCGCCCCGTTTTGGAAAATCCGAGTCAGCTTTCGAGCCAATGTGTGAAGGGATTTATCTTTGTCGTTTCAAAAGGAGTGAGTATAAGTGAACATATTCACCCTGGTAACTGGACCACTGGTAAATTCTGATACATGGATCGACTGAATAGGTGAAAATGGCTTGGTGCAAGTCAATTAGGTGAATTGCATGTGATAAGGCACGACGAAATAACACTAATCACTACGGCAACAATGACAGCGGTCCTACTGGGTCATTGCCATTTGTTTTGGCAATCGTGAGAAATTAACTCAAACAATCTTCTGATACAAATTGCAGTTTCTTCCGTATCATCAGCAAAAGGGTATATTGACCTGGGGTTATCCATGTATACATGCAAATCATGAGGTTGTTCCACTGATAGGTTCGTCTGTGTCTAAATGCACAGGCACCATGCAATGTAGCAATATTGCAATGATTAAATGTCTGAGGATAGTTTGATTCAGTGCCACGGATATTTCTATTTGCACTGGAGGATTTAAGGTGTACGTAACCGCTGGAGACCGAAAAGTCAGCTGATTACACGCATATCCGACAAAGCTGTGTTGCCCAATACCAAACACTTCCGCAAAATATGTCACGTGATGCATTCGTGTTTGCGATACACTTCGAACCGGAATCGATTCCGATAGCCTCAGTTTCTCCGAAAAGTCATATTCCTTTCGGTGTTCTATTGATCGATCGATCGATCGAAATGAGTGGGTTTTATTTTACTGATCCTGTGTCGATTATCGTCCGAGTAACTGCAATCAGGGCCACCAACTTCGAGTGGGATAAATGGGAAAGTGTTTAGGATAGCCTCTTAAACTCGTTCACACGGGTGTACCCGACACAAATGGTGATGAATATTTTGTGTCAAGTACCACTTCATGGCTGAACAACACAATGTTGTCTGAGTGGTTATGCATGTATGTGTGTGTGTGACGGTGTGTATCCGTGTCCACGAGGGTCGTTTGCCGCACGTTCTATTTTAAGTGCATTGGATTGAAGTGAGAGAAGAGTAGTGAGGACATTTCAGCGTCTCACATTCGCGAGACAGTCATCCATTCCATCGGGCTCACTCATCGAGGAATGATGCACAGATAGACCAAGTGAGTACAACAATATCGACACAGAATAGATGTAAGACCGAAATGAACAATTGCACAACAAACAAGGGAATTGTTAGAAACGGCTTCTAATAGTCCATAAACTGGTAGTCCAATGGAAACACTTTGGCCATCTCTATCTATTCGTGGTCAAAGTAAAATTACTAAAGAATGAAACCGTTATTTTTAATTATCTAATGCTTTCGCATGTAGGATATGAAGAGGCAAGCCCACGAAAAGAGATTGAGGGGGAATACGGTAAGTCATACAATCACCCGCTGGTCAGGAAATGATTTGGTATCCATTATGGGAGAATCAACCATGTTGGTACAGTGAATTTCATGTCATACTGGTTCTTTATGACATGAGCGGTGACGAAATGTACTCTTTTCAACAAAAGTACCAGGATACTCTGTGGTGCAGAGCTGGCCCAATTATGCGATTCCATATTGCTCCGATTAACCCCTTACTAAACTCTGTTTGATCTGTTAAAACTATGGAAAGTTCGTAATCCATCTGAGAAGCACACTACTCTCTATTCATATCAGCACACAATACTTTGACAACTTTGGGTTGACTCATACTTAAGTGAACTTGATTTTAGACATGCTTTATTTTCTTGAATTAGAAATGTCCATCTAGTCTAGTGGTCACCGGTGCGTGACAGCTGTCCCTTTCGCGGTCAGTCAACGGAAATCCGTGGTAGACACATTCACTAGAAACGGTACATGACTGTTCACTTGTCCTCGCCCATAAATGTGCATCCCTTATGAGAATTTCCTTGTCCCCTGACTTCGTGCTCAGTGGTCGTTGACTCAGTCCCACAGTCACTGATGTGATTTGGGTTGAAGTATCAAATGTACCACCTTGAGGATATGTCTACCATAGACACGGGCTCACTGGACACAGACACACACACACACACTCACTCACCTAGGACTACGTTGGATTTGCGAAATATCTGTCCCCATAGCTCCGGTCTTATCATTTCGGGTCGTTCAAGAGGAATAACAAAATGTAATCAAAACCCGTATCCAGGTCATTTTTCAGTTCGTTTTCACACATCACATGCACACTCGCGAGGACATACACAATAGACAATCCAAAACACATGGAATCTAAATCTGGAGTAGTTCGTGATCGACGTGCTTGGTCTTTACAAATCACCGGCTAGTGGAGTCCGACTTTTCGATGCGAAAATGCAAGTGGATTTTCCATGACATCAGATTCGGGCTCCTCGTGCCAACAATGCATTCTGTAAATATGTTTCCTATTCTATTGCAACTCCATAACACTTCATGTGAGAATGAAACATCTATTCGCTTTTATTCGGAGTTAGATATGTTGTGCAGCTGTCCGATACGTGATATCAACTGTCCGTCCATAATTCGGAGTCAAACTGCAGGTTTTGACGTCAATACTCAGCGTTGTCGCATCGTTACTCAACGGTGCACGACAATTCTTAGCCTTATTGCATCATTTCTGTTTATAAGTACATTTAGCTCCAAATCAACTGAAAGGGGTCATTGCAAAATGCCGTCAAACCGATTCTGTCGCCTATCGTTCAAGAACAAGTTCACGTGGCATAATTAGAAAGATATCACATAGTTTTATATTGCAACATTGCCTAGATTAATCAAAGTGCATGACCATGGTAAGAGACGCAGTTCACCGCATTCCTCCTCGTGGTTTCATTTGAGCTTCCGCAAACTTATCTACCGATTCTAGGGCGCTGATGCAGCCATCGTTCCCCTTCATGTCTACAAGCGTGCTGTGCAATTACCCTCCAGTACTCATTGCTGAACATCCTGCACCACCTTCTGGTTTGTTCGAGTCAACATTGACTGCGGACTTCGAGTTCATTTTTTATATGTGTGAAACCGGTGAAAGCTGATTTTATTTGATACAGAGACTGAAAAATTGCTCTTCCTCGATTAACTATCGAATCATGTTAGGAGAGGATTGGCAGCCTTGAGAGCACTCGGGAACATGGCTTGAAGCTCGCTTACGCATGCAGAATGTCGCATCGGCCTCTCAGCTTGCTGGAACTTTCGTGTGTGTATGTCTTCTGTATGTTAAATGCATCTAATACAATGCAAGCATACCGAGCTCTCATGAGTTCAACAGCTACAACATACAAGCTATATGAGTATGGGGGATTCGACTTGTTTAAAGTGTTATTCAACATAGCGGGGATGACGTATTTTAAACGAATTTGTTGTCCGGTGAGAGTGTTGCCCATTTTTCATTTGGATACAATCGGGAAGAAATGAATGATCCAAAACAATGCATTCATTTAGTCATTTCCTCTGATACGAAGTGAACAGAACAGGGAATGATTGGTGCCTAGGGACGTTGTTTGGCGAATTACACATGCAGTCGGATGTGGATTCTGTGGTCATACTCCGTACAAAGTTTGCTAACTATAAAATAAATCGGAACTGATCATTCGCATTTTTTGTGAGTATGTGTGTGTGTATGTATGAGTGTTTGCATGCATCTCTTGATTCCAATGGAAACTGATGAGGATTGTGATCATGTCCCTTTTCAGCGTAATTCTCATATTCACCTGTGAGAATAGCAGTGCAAGAAAATCTGCCACCAATGCACTTAACTGGTGGAGTCCGGTTAGTACAAAGGGAAATCCTGCTGTAGGCAGTCAAATTACAAGCTAATTCAGTGTGGTGGATGCCATGTGCTACTGTAATTTGGGCGGGTATACTGTGATCCATATGCAGAAAGTCGAAGGTTCTCCGGCGTGGCCTCGTAGCTCAGCTGGTAGAGCACTCGCGGTACTAAAGCGAGGGTGGTGACCATGCTTGAGTTCGAATCCCGCCGAGGCCAAAGACTTTCACATTTGGATCACCTCAAAACATTATCGAAATCTGCAACCATCAAAACTGAAAGCATCGGACAAAATAAGTCAACGGTCAAAGACGCTCACATCACCTTGGACACGTTTCATTGTCTCTTCAGTCATTGTGCCGTTTGCAATCATTGATCAACTGCATACATTCTGCAGGACTGGCTTCTACGTTTTTTTATCACATCATGATTCAGTTATCTCGATACACCATGGCATCACCGTCCTCGTATGCGAACAACGCATTCTGAAGACATGGGGTTTCGGACTGGATCGATTCACCTTTCAAACAACTTGACCTTGTATAACTGATTACCTCATTTATCGACTGTTCTGTGATTGTCAAATTCATTCAATTTAGTCAGGATATCTGGTTATGCCTGTGACAAATGTTTATGCAATTGCACACAGTCGACTGTGGACTTTATTGTTCTGCAATCAAAGTCTAATTCGAAGTAGCCATAAATGAAAATCAGAGTCTGATTTTGAACGCGGGGCAACAAAGCTCGCTGATTATCCGTGTTCATCAGTTATTCTTGCTTTCCAAAGCTGACACAACATCCGACAACTGGGTGGTAGAAGAAAAGCAACTGGAATGTTGGCATGACTTATCGAATCATTGGGTACACGGCTGACGGTGACGGAAACACTGTGTAACAGGGAGACGTTTATCAGGAAAGGCGTTGATGGATTAGTTTCGGCAGATATGGAACTGATCCAAATACTTAAGTCCGTGACGCCCAATGAAGTTCACAGCTAATGGATCACATCCGGCTCCAAGTGGTGACAAAATCCACGAGCACACTCGAATCTCATCGAAGTAAACAGCTCTTACTACATGCAGTGAAATGGGACGAAATACATTTGATCTGCATGCGAAATCAGCTGGTGTAGTTCAAGATGTTCTGAGGGAGATATCCACGGGGAAATCCAATTGATTTGGTAACAGAAATGATGGTGAAAGTCGTTGTTCTTGTTATTGTTGTTATCAATTTTAATTGATATTAATATTGTTATTGTTATTATTATTGTTACTGTTGTTTGAAGGACTAAATGCACACAAACACACACACACACACACACAGAGAGAGAAAGGTAAATAGGCAACTGAAATAAGTCGTTATCATTCACGTTCAGTATGATCACCCGTAAAACCTTAGGACAAGTTCCGTACCTAACGATTCTGCTAGCCTAGCGCTAAATAAGAATATCATGAGGTGAAAAGTACGCGGACAAATGAATCACGAAGACAGTGCCAGTTGGTTTCCGAGTGCAACAGGTACACCGAATTTATTTTTAAAACACCTCATAAGTACGCAATTGCAGAAAATCATACCATTTAACTTAGGCTTTGAATAATCACTTAGCTGTGTATTCGGCAACGATAGACCTCGGTGGTTTGTATGCTGTCTCGCTAGCAAAATACCACAAAGCGCATTACTTGTGATCCAAAGGTTTGCTTATCCACCCCACCCCCCTCACCCACTTCATACATTCAGACTGTTTCTCTACAAGTTTGATTTGTTGGATTATCCGGCACAAATACCACACCATGATGATCTCCAGTGTAATCCACATTGTTGCCATGCCTAGACGATCAAGCACGACCAAAATGCCTGGACAGCTGTTCAGTCAACCAGTCCTTCTGGTGAATCCCGTCCGCTTTAACACATTGCCCATTGCCCATTGCCCAAATCCTCTTCGCCCCCAACAAACGCATACGCGTTCTGTTCATGTCTTTCCAGTTAACTCATTGCATGATTACGGAGAATCCAACTATGGTCACCGATTACATCACCCTGATAAATCTTCCGTTTTCGGTCAATTTAATAACCACTTCAATCTGTCCGCATTAATTGTGACCCTATATTGAAGTTTGTTGCGGTGTTGGGATTCGTACCTACACCCGTGTGTGTGTGTGTGCTTGCGCGTCAGGTGGGGTGGGGGTTGAGATAGTGACACGCTGTTGTTCCATTCATCGAGCATCCCCATCCCCACCCTCCTCCTCCTCCTCCTCCTCCTCGTTGCACGTGTTGCCCGACTCGGGTAACGCACGCAATATGCCTTGGCAACATCTGTGGTCTATCGGGCTGGCGTGCCGTCATTACTGAGGAAGCAATGGGATCGGCGTACACACGAACACACGAACACAACCGCACGCACACCTATTTGCGCGCTTTGAGGATAGAATTGGATCGGAACAGAGGGGTGTGGCGAACGTGTGTCGGACTGTTGCAGTTAGATAGATATTTTCACAAATTTTTACCATACCGACAATCACGTGGTACTAGTCCAACCCCGTCCAAACAAGATTTTCCACCGCGGTGTATACTGTGCGTGTGTACAGTGAATCCACAATGCTTTCGAGCAATTCAATGACAGTTTAACGCACAGGTTGAATGCTATGAAAATGCAGCTGTGTGTCGGGCAACAGTGCGATTCGTGACTACACTTTCATCTACGTAACTGACTGAAACTTGGGACGGTAGAGCCGAAACACTAGATGCACGTATTATCAAGCATCGAACAATAAAATCTATCATATCGTGTATAATTCTCACAGCCACGTTCATTTGTGAAATGGTTAATCATGCAAATTCAAAGCTCAGGTCACCATTGTAGACCGTGGAAGTACAATTGTACCACTGCCCCAGCACTTATAGAAATCATCAGTAGTGCAAGTCCATGGAGCTCCAAATGGGACTCGAACTGAGAATATATGAGGGACGTCAGTCACAAGCGTTAAAACTAATCGATCTGAACTGGCTTTGGGCAAAATGTTTCATATCATTTAAATGTATTAGAGAAATTTCCTCATTACCTAGTCCGAATTTAGTGACTTAACTGAGGTACTACTTCCTAGTTATTTTACATATACAATGGTGTAGTTCTGCATCCATGCCGTCATCAACGAGTACAAACGTTGCATTTAAGCACCCTTCTACATGAGTTTCCAGTAGAACTGATAGCACCTTTACGCCACTGGTTTTGAAGGATGGGAATCAGTGGCCGGAACAGGGATTAACTCCCACGATTAGTGTCTTCTATTCTTAGTGAAACTGAAGGCAAACCTCTCCACTCACTCACCACTTACTCATCCATGCGATCGAATCAACTGAGCACTCGGAAAATGTGCTCAAAATTGGCACCACAAATTTTTCTTATCCAGTCGGAATCGAAAATTACCACCTAACAGACGCGGATTCCGTGCTCGATTTAGTCAACTTGAATCTCCTCACATCAGATAGCAGGTTCTTCAATGCACTAAAACCCACAACATCTGGCGACAACCATTTGGATCGTGTGCCCAAGTTGGTGGCCAGTGAAATGGTCATCGATTTGAAAGTCTTTTGCAAAAGAATACCAGTATAAGAAGCATTTCCGCGTGGACGAATTATTAGTTTATCATAAACAATAAAATAGCCATTATTCCATGGTCTAATTACCGTCTCCAAACCAGTTCTGTCACGAAAACCGAGGCCTAAAAATCTCTGTGAGAAGGCTGTCAGCTTGCGAAGACGGATACCCTTGCCTAGGTGGATGAGATTTGCTGGGATCCAACGGCTACAGAGAGAATTCATCCAATCAACAGAATTGCATGGACTCCTGGGTCTAAATGACCTCTACCGAATGGCGAACTAGCTCCTAGAGAGCCACCGGCAACCATGCACCAAGATTACTAGGACGCGTTTTGCATCCCAAATTGGTAGACCTCCATCCAAAAGGTGTACGAACCACTTGTTCAGTCACGGCCTCCCAACACAAAAGCTTCCTGTCGCCCCAAGGGTAGCACTTGGTTGTGCACAGGCCAAGTTACTGCCTCGAACAAAGCCAAGTGATGCTGGAGACGCCACTTAGTACAAAAATGCTAGCTGGGGACCTCAAGATGCGAAATCACATCCAAGTCGCCTGCTGGAATGTGAGAAGACTACCGGACATCGCAAGTCAAGCCATAACTGCACAAACGCTACATGACTGCCGCATCGAAATCGCACGTCCCTCCGAAGTTCGGCAGCCGAATTCTGATACCCGGTGTATAAACGTTCCCGGAGTAGACGACAGTTAGCACCTCTGTCATAGTGGACCCACGAATAGCTCTGGTCTCCATGGCACCGCGATGGCTGTCGGCAACAAAGCTAACGATATCCCTTCGGATCGCCTTAGCTCGTTTCCATGCCTCACCTTTGAACGTATCGGTTGTTGCGGTCTATGCCTCGACAGTTGCAGCTGAAGAAGCGGCAAAGGATGAGTTCTACTGTAGAGGGGAATGCTGGGGTGAGGGAACGGCGTGAATATCAAGGAGAACGGACAAACCAAACGAGAGCCTTAGACAGAAGAGTAGGCGGTGCTCAAGAAGCGGCAACAGCAATCTTGGTACCGTGCAGTCTGGACAAGGGACTTTATAAAAGATTGTACTTGTTTCATGACTGAACTTGTTTGGCCGGTTAAATACAAGTATTCTGCCGTGTGTTGTCGTTCTTGTTACACTACGATAGGCTACAAGAGGTAATAAACAGTGTCCCGAAACGTGACATTCTCTGCTTCCAACATCCCAAGAAGCACTTGCTAACGTGGTACTCCAAAGATGACCACACAGCGCATCAGATCGACTACATTCTCGTGCGATCACGCTGGTCATCTTCGATTGAAGATTGTCAGTTCTACTGAGGCGCGGAGACGGGCAACAAGAATGGCACCGACCATACCCTCGTTCGTGCACGCTTCAAGATTCACCTAGCCAATCGCCGGCATTACTGTGCCCCGAAGAGGATTACCACGGCAGCATTAGGATCAACGAGAAAGCGCCAAGTGGTCTCATAAACCATTGCCTCCCACCTAGCCACCACGTTCATAGGTGGAGAGGAAGTAAACTGGGAAAATCAGTGGACTTTAATTCAGGCATCGATCCAACAATCCGCTTTAGATGAACTGGGATGTACGCGACGACGATAGAAAGACTGGATCTCAGAGGCGACTCTCCAATTAAGCGAAAAGGCCAGATATGCCCGCCTAAATGGTCACCCAGACTTCCGTGATATCCGACGAAAAGCCACCCGTTCGGCCAGAAGTGACCACAACAACTACTGGACCGAAATCACGGAAACCATGGAGACTGCATCCAACTGCGGGGACTTCTCAAAGCTCTTCCGTTTAATCCGCACTGCATTCGGTGAGCGACAGTCAGCAGAACCCGTCCTTCACCATGGTGCTTGGCTGCTCATTCCTGAACAGGCCAAAGAGATGCAGGGATGGGTCGAGCACTTCGATTGTCTACTGAACCGTCCCAAGATAAGCTCTGTGTACAGAATCCCAGCAATCCAGAATAAGGGCTATGACGTTCATAACAACCTACCGAGCCGAGATGAAATCACCGATGTGGTACTCAAGCTGAAGAACCGAAAATCCCTCCTCTCCCAAAGAAAGATGACGGGACCGTGAGCGAAAAATACCGTGACATCAGTTTAATCAACGTGGCTGCCAAAATATTCTCCTAGCTTTTGTTCAACAGCTTCTCGGCGATGCGGGACGTGCGAACTCGCACCAATCAAGGAGGCCTCCGCCGTGGCAGAGAGTGCGTGGACCAAATATGCAGCCTCTGCCGAGTATTAGAACATCGGCACAAGTTTCAGCAACCGACTGCAGCTTGTTTTATTGATTTTCGGACTGCCTTTGACTCAGCTGACAGACAGTCGTTATGGACTATACTACAAGCGGATGGAATGCCCCTGAAGCTTCTCGGTCTCATGAGGACGTGCTACACAAATACCCGCTCGAGAATACGCATCTACGGATGGAAGTCCAGAGACTTCTCCCACAACTCTGGGGTTAGACAAGGCTGTCCCCTGTCGCCAGTGCTGTCCAACTACGCCATCGATTGGATAATGGGTCAGGCGCTCACCGACAACCCTGGTATTCAGCTGGACACCGATGATTTCCTCGCCCATCGATAATTTGCACACGAAATCGTCATCCTTGGAGATAGCCCAACTGCATTACAGCTGGTTCTCAGTCGCGTAGAATATCTTGCGAAATCCATAGGACTAGAGATCAGTACTTCGAAGACCAAGATCCTTTTGACATGCACTGGACAGTCCACTCTCGCGATATACTTGAATGGCGAACAAAATGAACACATCCCGGCGTTCAAATATCTGGGCTCTACGATTCTCCCAAACAGCCAAGCCAAAGATGAAATCAAGTTGAGCATTGACAAGGCCAGTTCGGCGTTTCTTCAGCTTCGCGATGTACTCTAGGCGCGAAACGAAATTAGCCTCCTGACCAAAGTCCGCGTCTTCAGGATCGTTATCCGTCCAATACTGACCTACGGCTGCGAGTCGTGGCCACTACACTTCGAGGACATCGGAAAGCTAGAAGTGTTTGACCATTGGTGTCTGCGACGGATACTGAAAGTGGTGTGGCACGAAAGACTTTCAAACGAGGCAACAAGACAGCGGAGCTTTGACATCGAAAAGCTGTCAGTGTTCCTCCAAAGCGGGCGATTGCAGTGGTTTGGACAAGTTCTACGACGTCCGGACCAAGAGATCTCAACACACGGCGCCTCGCTCCCGTTCCGTGTCTCCCTTATTTCGACCAGTAGTGGTCATTGATCAATGTCAGACCTGATAGACTAATCGAGTGAGAAAGTTCTAACAAGTGAAATTGATTGTACTAGCCATTGTCACAGCCTGATTTGACTGGTAATCCAAATGGTAGCACACTGCTCAGTCTCAGCTTGGCAAGAACCATTCAAAAGTGTTTACCTCCCTTGTGCCATTTGAACTCATCGTATTTACCTATTCACTTACATGTGTCTAAGCACGAAGGTTAGCCAAATTAGTTTTGGCAACAGGCCAACACTTATACTCACATCGAGAACTATCCGGTCAAAAAGGATCTCATTCACACCCAGTCCACATACAACCCCGTCCACTCGAAATCTTCTCAACCCCATTGTGGTCCACGGGTCTTTGGCGCATGCAGCCAATGCCCCTCCCACAAATCTATTCTATCAGGCACTCCACTCCCACATAGTCTCAGTGTTGGCAAGGCCTCGTCCGGGGTCATGTGACTAGTTGCTACGTCGTGACGACCTCAGCACTGAGATGCAGTTCATTTAGGGTTTTATGTGCTCAGTTTGGTTGTTTACCGCTGAAGGCATTTCTTTCACTCTCTGTTTGCTGCACTGTTCCGCATGCTCCACTCAACTCAGTTCGGACTCTATCCGAGCAACCCAGGCCGTGCCATTCCTCATTCCGCCCTCCCCCCCCAATCGGCCTCCCCCCGGAGAGTGTGAATTGCCATTGATACGGGACCGTTCGGACTGAGCAAACAACACACAACAACAACGAGGTCACCGTGTCACAATATAACTGTTCATTTTGCTACTTTGTTACTCATTGTGCGATCAAACCGGGCACTTCTGTGCACACAAAACTGTATCTTGTTTCCAACTTCGAAAGGAGCCATAACCAAAGTCATTTATTTCTTGGCTTCAAAACACATCAGGCCGATCACATGAAGTTGTCCCCGGTCCAATTTCACAGTGATTCAAACGGTAAGAATCTTTCGAAACCCCAAGTGGATTCGAATTCGTGGACATACCTGAAGCCGGTGCAACCTCGTAGCTTGGTCGGCAGGAAGCACTCGATAATAAGTTATGGATGGCTTCCAAATGTAGATTCGAATCGAGCTACGATGCGATCAGTATGGCACAGCACCAGTTGTAAAATTATGCCATATACTACAATCTACTACGATCCTCTTACACTTATTCCGTACTTGACTTCTTCCCCAAAGGGAGAGACCAGGCTGTCTGTTCGTACGGTAGGAGATATGGATTGTTCCAGAACGAAGCACCATGAGATATAGACTCCCAACAAACCCTCGACCAATCCACGGAAGCACCATTGTATACCTGCTAATCCTGACTTGTGAGGCATCATCAGTCCCAGTGCATATGCACCTGAAAAGTCTGTGTCAGTGATGGACTGTTCACATCCAGAGCCACTGACGGATCTAGTTATGAGCACGACAATGAATCTTTCAAAGTCAGCGCATCATTATCGATTAGTTAGTGTGAATGACTCATAGTTATGCGCTCAGGGTTCGAGTCTCAGTAGGGCAATCAGTGGGTGGGCACTGTAGCTAATGTCTGGTAAACAAACCATATGAAGAAGCTGATCGGTAGGGCCTCCACGTGTCTCATCGGAAAGTTCACCAGTCGATGCCATCTGGTCAATCGGTCTGTGCACGTGTCTGACTGTCTCAATCAAAACGACTGGTCTGATCATACGATATATTCCTGCCATATCATTAGATTATAAAGGTTCAGGAATATCTACTAGGTAAGCGTACATTTCAAAAAATGAGCATATCTTCACGTCTACTGATGGTGAACCTATGACCTCTGACCTGTCATATCATACCATGTGCCCATTTTCCAACTCATTTTCAGATGAAATTTGGACGTAATTATCCATCGACTGGGCAATATTCTGTAGATTTTAACTCGTCAATCAATAATTGCGCATGTGCAACAGGTCATGACACAAAAAATCATGTCAGACTAAGAACGGTACGATACAGAGAGAATTATGACTCGCATCTCTCGCGTTCCTTCTTCCGTGTTTTGTTGATAACACGAAGGTTTTCGTAGGTTTGACTCTTCTTTACTCTCGATCGTGACATTCTACCAATCGTTGAAAGGTCAAAACATTATCTGAACTATACTGGGTATTACCAACCGTAAGTATTTAACGCGTCTCTCTCACACACACACTCTTTGGAATTGAACCCAGTGAGATAGACAGAATTACCATTAGGCCGCATGGCTGAAACATTCGAACACTGTGTCGCATGAAGCTTTAACAACAACTGCCACTTTAAGAACAACTGTTCGGTCAGGTGAACAGTCAGTCTCCTAGCTGATGTCTTCTGAAAGGAGATAAGGTGGGTGGCGGGTTAGCATGATACAACAGCAGTTGCTACCACAATGTTCATCTCACTAGTTTAAAATGTCACACTGGTAATATATATGAGCACCGTTGATAATTACAATGAAAGCTGGAATAGCGTGCACAACACATGGTGACACGTTATTCATCATACAGTATCGGCACACTTCTCTCCACGCATCTAGTGTAGTTCATTTTAACCGGTTTTCAAATGAAACTACAGTTCGGTCTGCAAAACTTGAAAATATAGCACGTTAGCCATCAGGATATTCGGACTGGCTCCAACATCTACCTTTCTTCACATACCGCCGATTCATCGTTGATTTGGAACTGTCATTTCCATTGTTTGTACAGTTCAGGTTTGTAGCTAAGATAATGAGGCAATTCTGTGTTTGTAGTGCTGTATACGAACATGCATAAGTGCGGAGAATTGATTCGAGATGCATTGTACAAAATTCTTACTGACATTATTTCACACTTATAGGATATATTTTCTAAAAGCAGTCACAGTGTCCAATAATATGGTTGTTATTATTTTCCAAAAATGACGAAAACTGTGGTTTAATTTGATGAGTCTTGAACTATGGATTGCCGTCTGATTGACAAGCATTCATACAAACATCAGAATCTAAAAGGAACTCACGAATCCAGCTTGCTTTGTGGCATAAACTGAAACCAGCTATAGGAAAACCTAGGGAAAAGTCTAACCAGTACAATGACGATCTAGGGAACGATCAGAAGTGTGCGCAATTGATTTTTGTGTTGTGCCATGTGGGTGTGTGGGTGTGTATGGGATCCCAATATATCGGGCGTATCAACGAGCCGAGGGACGGCAAAATGATCTCTGCCACTAACTGATCCACCATTGTGGAATTTAGACCTCGCACGTCATAAGTGATAGGGACGTAATAACCATCCGACCATCATCGGTCAACGGTAGACCAGTCATTCATTTACAGGCTTACGAACATCTTCGCAAGCTTGTAGTTCGACAGAATGGAAGCTTGCAGACAGTAACAAACCAATCGTCTCGTCTCGTGTGTTCAGCGAACAAAAAAACAGACGATCCGTACGATTGATTGATTCCATTCGGTCGGGAATGATGCATATCAACGACCGCTTCCTACTGGTCTCGTGTCTGCAATCTATCCACGTAGTCAGTGTGAATGAAAATGGGCACTCCTCAAAAAACCTTCGGATCACCTCAGTCCCGACCCGCAGTGTTCCCCTTCACCGTAGATGGATTAATGTGGTGGTGGTGGTTGTGATGGTTGTGGTGGTGGTTGTGGTGGATAAATGTATGGCGAAGAGAAGGCATGACAATCATCCAAGAGCGACATTCACCAAGGCTACTACTTGGTCACCAAAATTTCAACTCCCTTCAAACTCCCCCACTTCAGTAGTTCGTATTTATTCTAAACAAATACAAACCAGACATTGAATTCTATCTTGGATAGATCATAAATCATTCGTAAATGCATCCGGAAGACTGCAAATTCGTAAGTACTCAGGGAAAGATAACATCGAACAATGGGGTTGAAATGCATTTTAACCAGATTATCGAAATACCCCGAAGCGATCTGGTCAATTGGACGGGGCGACAGTGATCAGTGTACAATGCGTTCTGGTACTGTATCCGGATGTTTTTATGGTCGTTCACTAGATTTGACTGTAGATACACAATATCAGCAAGAAAATAAGAAAGGTATGTACATATATGTGTTGGTGAAAATATGCCTAAATAGATGAATACTTTGCCTCTCGGCTTTACTGCCCAAAGCATCGTCCACTAGGAGGCATTGCATGTTTGGATAAATATAACAGGTCGGATAACTGAAAATGCAATCGTTGTTATAACGGTGAAGTTAACTGGAAGTATTTCATCCATGAGTTTACATTTATTGATGCATCGAAATGCGAAATCCGGATAATAAACACCGGTATTTTGAAACGATTTGGGACAAACTTCCAAGTAACGCCGTCATCACGTCATCGGGTCATCGTGTTTAGTAATTCAACAAAGTAACTTGTTCTACTAAGGTAATTTGAAAGAACGACTTTGATCACAGTCCCTAAAACAACAACAACTACTACTACTACTAGCACCACAACTAGTATTATTACTATTATTATCGTTATTATTATTATTATCATCATAGGACTTCAAACAACTAGAACCTCAAAATCCTTTGTTTATCCGGTGAGATGCATCAGCTCTCTGTCTCCATGATTAGCGCGCAAATTTTCAGGAGCCAAATTCGTACATGGAAGTCGTAACTGATTTTTGTAGGCTAAGCTTCTCCATCACCGACCATCTGGAATGAGGCAACTGATTTCGAGAGATAGTGCTGTGCGCGGACTACCCCGGACCACCGCCACGACCACCGCCACCGCCACCGCCACTACTGCGCACTTCGATCACCGGATCTCGGTCACAAGCACTCCGGACAACGAAAATCAGATTCGTGTTTTCTTTTGTTCTTTGAGCATGACCACACGTGGAATAAAAAGTGAGATCACCACCTGTTGGCCTAAAATAACAGAGTCGCTTTGGTTCATGGTTGACTAGGCAGAACAGATTTGTGTTGTTGCCACGGTCCCAGCCAGATATGAACCAGGTTCACATCAGCTTGCCTGTTTGTTCGTTAGAGTAGGTAAAAACCCAGTGATAAAAACAACAAGCACAACGGCAACAGCAAAACAACAAACCGTGGGGATAGTCACGCCAATGCCCACGCCCACAACACACAAATACGAATTATTGGAGGGGTGTGTGTGAGGGAGGGAGGTGGAATATGACTGCTTGCTTGGACAACTGGATAGGAATAGCATGCCAACTGAAAGAACAAACAAATGAGTAGGGACTGAACTGGTTTGCATTTATCGTTCGAAGGTGGGGCTGTGAAATGAAGTGGGTTATTTTAATGGAGGATGATCGTAAGACCCGCGAAGTCCTTCAGTCCGTTGATCATTTCTGTGTTGTTCGCACATCAACAAAATTGTCTAGGTAATATATGGAGGTATAGTCGATTGAGATGCATTGGAAAAAATTCCCAACATATGGTGGAAATGTAAGAAAAATGTCATTTGGTGCAAGTATCTTCCCCGAAAATATAACACGTTAAATAACGAGATATCAAACAAACCCATGTTATTGATTTATATCTGAATAAACATGATTAGCTTTGCAGGAGGAACCTAATTAGATGCCTCTGAAATAGTGGGGAAAATCTTGTGAGTTTTGACTGAAAAGATCCCCAAATTGAACAAAAAGAAGGTTAGGTAACAGTTTTTCAGGATAGCGCTCCAAGCTACGTCTCAAGAGAAGTCAATAAGTGCGGTCGTGATAAACGATTTATTTGTTCGTGATTCACTTTTAAAGTTGTGAAATTTTGTTCAACTTTAATATCTTGCTCATATAACTGCTCTCCAAAAAGGCCGATTTAATGGAGATCACAGACATTTCCCTTGTTCTGGAGAGATAAATCAGTGAACTGTCTAAGCAATTACTGTTTGAATCAAATGTGCAACATGTGATGGTGACTAAGACAAAACAATGATTTCATAGCCAACTCAATGGACTCTAAGCAGAAGAATAAATATATCCAGTTATATTTAGGTTACTTCTTCGTAGATAAATCTTGTTTTGTTTCTACTCAGATGCTCACATTGCCTCATAGTTGCAACCGACTGGCAGTGGCAACAGTCAGGTTCTGTCCGAATTTTAAGCAAATTTGTTCACCGCATATGAGCAGTCCATAAGAGAGCATTTTGTCCCAAAATCCTCGCCACTGTGTAGTTCTGTGTGGAAGTTGTCAAGTACAAGGAAGAAAGTGTGCTTAGCAGACACCCGAATGCACGAGTATCGACATTATCCATACATGTAAGAGGATAGTTTTGAAGGGATATGTAGTGTTTCATTAAGTAGTATCCATGTTATACTTATTCTTGAAAAATCGGTAGAACTGCTTTACATGGGTGACAAATCACCGTGAGTGTATTTGCAACGCTTTCATTCTCAAGTTCCATTTTGAATAGATGTGAACCGATTTTGGGCTGACTGTCTGTTGACGTCAAAAGTCGGTGGCTTCGTGTCATGTAGTATTGATGCAACATATGGGTGCGCATTCGGAATACGGTAATCAACAGTGCACGGAACGGAACAACCAATTTGCCTTTCCTCGGATTTCACAAACTATTCGGTTGTTGTGTGCTTTACTGCTAATTTCCAATAGGACAAATGTGGGAACTTCAAATCGATTTGTGGAACTCAGTAATCCTTCAAACAGACTGTCCAAACAGGGTCAGTCAAGCGGTACACTTGTACGGATTTTTTTTAAATTGGAATTCCAATGGATATAGATGATCAAAAACCGCACAATCTCGTCTTTGGTCAATCGGGTCCGTTCATTAATCGGAGTTCCTAGGGGAAACAAATATCCACAATAATAATGATGGATGCACTGTTTATACCATCAGGACTCATTTACCAAGTAGGACAGATTTGAAATTGGACACTATATTGAAAACCTGTTACATTGGTCGAGTGACTTCCCATTCGTATTGATTTTGAGCAAATGCTTAATCAGTGCCAGTTCGAGAAACATGTTTGGCGGTGGGGTTTGAATCCCCGGGCCATCCACGGTTACTTTCCCCAATTGGCAGCCTCAAATTGGCAACGACCTCCTTCCTGAAAAATCCTACTTCCACCAAAGTATAATGAGAAAGGAAGTAAATAAAAGGAAAACAGAAATAAATAGAACATATGCACAGTGAAAAGCACAATCCATGATGCATATTCAACAGGTATGAGCATCGACACTCTTATTCGGCCATGCAATCGCCTGTGATGGCCCCTGATATTCAATTTCGGCTCGGAACTTTAGGTTCTCAACCCCCCATCCCACCCTCACCCCTATCCCTCAGAGTCTCCCAAATCTGCTTATCGCACTGACTTTGCTCATGTGAGTTAAATTCGAGCAGATCTCAACATGAAAGTCGATTAATCACTTTTGTAAAATCGCTCAAAGTAAAGTTGAACAGATTTTAGTAAGCATGCACACACGCACACTAGCATATTCACACATATGGTCTGCGTGTCTGTGTGACAGCTCAGGCAAGTAGAATACTGACCAGAAAGGGAATGGAACTGTGTTCAAACGAAAACACCTCACAGATCTAAGTGGGTAATTACTCGCTCCGCTTCAGTTTCCTTTGCACGCAACAGTCAGAAATGAGTTGATCTCAGGAAACGTTTGCAAAGGTGTGTGTGTCTATTTGAATAAGGATGAAGGTCATCGAATGCAGAACGACTCATTTTGGATAGATATGTAGTGAAGCTGACAATACAGAAAATTTATGCGTCAGTGAAACTGAATTAAATTAATCCCTCTGACACCTCTCTCAGTGGTGTTTTGCTCCACGATAACACGCGGTAGATGCCTGGCATTCATCAGGTCCTCCACGTACGTGCGTGCACCATTGTGTGTGTGTGTGTGTGTCAGAGTATATACTATCAGACAATAAGCTGCCACAAATGTGTGAAGCATAAATTAATTTATAGCCAATCTGGTTCAGTGACAAGAACGCTCGCTTCAATGTGGTCATTCAGCCGGATCTGGAACGGCGCAACCTATCCGGATATGAGTTGGCCTCAAAAGCCCATGTGTGTGTGTGTCTGTGTGTGTTTGTACTCTCAAACAGAAAATGGGCAAAACAAGAATATTCAATCAGCTTTCGTTGTTGTCGTCGTGGTTGTAGTTCCTATTGTTTTCTCTGGCAGATCTGAATGCGTAGGTGTTGGCTAATATAACAAATGCGGCTCGAAAGTTGCTCTGAAAGACGCTAAAGTTCGTGACGTGGATCAGGGAGCGATCCATACATGTTTACGTTCATATATTTTCTCTTTTAACATCAACACTGATCATCCATAGGTCAAAGCTACCAACTCTCATGATTACAGTGCATTTCTGTGGTATTTGAAGTAGTGATGGAAATAGGATGCTCACTATTGAACTAAGTTGTTCGGTTAGTGAGGCATCCATTGTCCACCGAAACTGGCATATTTAGGGGAACTAAATTCACCTTCTTCAAGTTCAGATACGCACAAATGAGCGGAACAAATGAGATACGAACCCCTGAGATGAAATTAAAAAACCAGAATGAAGTTTGAGGTTTTGAGCACATTTGCCTAGTTATTGGTATTACTATCTCAGATCCAACTAAGCAGAAATATGAAGCCTTATGATGGGGTTATTTAATTTGATTATGAACTGATTCATCATGCTTTATGAACGCTCGAGGAACCTGAATCTAATAGCCTATGGGAAATCCAGTCGTATTTTTCACATCCAAAGACCCACGCTACGAACCGGACTTGAAATGTTAGTCTTCCACTTACAGGACAGTTTCTACACTGGCTGGACTATCGCGGCAACATCGGATTCTCACCTGCGTCATTCGTACCCGGCTGGTCGTACCACCACAGTTCAGCTGATGGACCATCTGCCCGGTGAGCAGGAGGTCACCGGTTCGATGCCGGCTTGCGCCATGAAATTTTGATTGCGGAAACAAATAAGTTCACAATTTATTCGACGGATGATCGATTTATGACTCGTCTATAACATGTAGGTCATTTTATGTTATCCGAAAATCGAAATTCTAATTTCTAAGTTCGTTTGTTATGTCATAGATTGTTCGTTTTTAGTTCTACTAGTGGATGTGTCTGCAACTTGGATTATCAGCTAGCAACTGAACGTAAGTATGTCGTTGAAGCATTCAGCTTTGCGGATTGTATCACTCGGGGTTAGTAACCGATTGTGACCGTTCATTCTATGACGTAATCACCAACTTCTGGTTGAAATCAACAGCCCTTCAACAGTGTCGCTGCCTAAGATGACGTTCCGGTAGGTCTGCTATCATGGCTACCTAAATGGGGGCGATAGGATTTGGACCTCTGGCAGTGAACTGTTATCTCATTGGCACGACCCATTTGGCGATAATCGATAATCAATTCTCTGAAGTACTGAAATATGCTCACCAAAATATGCGTGCGCTGAGTTAACGACCCTGGCAACAACAAACCCATCGTTTACTCGCACATTTCGAATCTTTATCTACTCGGGTTGGGTGTTTAAGAACTGAGGCGGGAGAGGGGAGGAGCCCCGAAAAACGATGATGATACTTGTGAAGTAAGGCGGAGAACTCAAACGATAAGGAAGTCGAACTAGTCCAACATTCCCAATTCTTGATTTCCGTGAGGTTTAGACGTCACCCCAGCATAAAATTCTATAGGACATGATATTATGCAGACAAATGTTGAATAAGAATGGAAAAACTAAATATGGATACCTGGAGATGATGACGATGGAAATGCGATTTCATCGGTTCGTCCAAATGGCAACAGTAATATTGAGATCAATAATTTGGAGATGATAATAACAATCAAATAGTTGTTGCAATGAACCAATCAGACTGTTGGGGATACCTGTGTTTTCAGTTCTGATTAATGAGCATAATAAGTGATTGTCGGAGGCTCATCTTCGATCAGACAGTGAATTTCACCCTGGATAGCGTTTCCAATGATGATGATTCGCATGATAATGAGTCCTGTGCTTCATTATTCGTTACCGGAAAGCTTCGGGGCTAATGTTCCATCTGTTGAAAGCACTGTCTGTTTGATTCATTTGCCCTCTGACAACCTTAAGCCAATATTCACTCGATCCGCCAACTAATGCCTCCCAACCCTAATCTCTGGGTCATCCGTCATACTCAGATACGGGGGTGGAGTGGAAAGAGGACGGTAGAAACAAAAGGCTCACATGGGATGACCCTTTTGCAGTTATGTGACATGGCATGTGCCCTTTCCGGTTGCCGGGCTGAGACACAAACTAATTGTGTCAGTATTGAACAACAGGCTGGTTAGAGTGACATACTGAGACGCATCACACAGGGTTACATAGATTTTGAATTTTTCGTGGAACCGGTCTGCCTCGAGGCACTTCATTAGCTGATAGACATATCGCAGTTGCACTCAAAAGAGAGATCGGTGTGTGTGTGTGTGTGTGTGTTTGAGAGAGAGAGAGACCGGTAGAGTAACTAAATGGAATGGGAGGACTCCATCATCACCGTCATTCACATCATGTTCTTCCGATTCCAGCACAAGTGGATTACCGTAAGCACAGATCAGACTTGGTAATAACTCAAATGCATGTGTAATTGAAAAATGCCTCAGCTATCCAGTTATCCAAAGTTGAAACCTGAACCGGAGGAATATTTGATGTACGCCAGAAATGACCCTGGCTGATAGATCAGGAAGTATCACTACAGGTTATTCTCCGCGTTTAACCATGGATGGGATAACTCAACAAGGAAATGATTTCCGGTATTGTTTAGATGCAAGGATGGATGTTAGTGTACGACCAACAGCTTACATTGTCGGATCTGTGTAGATGAACTGCATCATCAGCGGAAAAGTGGACTTAGTGGCCGGAGATTTATCTACCTCAGCAAAGAGTACAAGCTAATTTTTGCGATCCCTTTTGCCGGAAAATATCATACATTCATACTAATTTACGCCCGTATCCCATGACCCGAAGAGATGCCTTAAC